>CAUYLG010068376.1:0-82924 GCA_963573385.1 Cacajao melanocephalus | reverse complement strand
ACTGTAAGTAGCTTCAATTTCACTGTCACCAGGAGGGCACACACCACACAGCCTGGGACAAAGCCTGGGCTAGAGCCCTTAGTGTTCATTCTCAGGCTTCTTGGTGCTGTGGCTCAACAGCCTTTGAGGGGATGGGGAGAACCAGAGACCATCACCAACACGTGTAAAAAAGGATACCACAGCAACAACACAGCTGTCGATAATCAGCTGCAGCTGAAGTTACACCCCGTTTGAAATCCACACTGTACTTGCTTTCTGTGAAGGGCTTGAGACATGTGCAGAGACACCTTAAACATGTGTAGGTGACCTTCTTTTTGAAAGGCAGAGGAGGGCCTCTTCGTGAACTCTTTCTACTCAACTGTTTTCCTATCAGTTCACCATTGCAACTAGAAAAGATGCTGCACGCTACCTCAGCTAGCTTCTAATTTGGACACAGCACCAATACTACACACACAATTGAATGAATGACCACATCATCCTGGTTCTTCCACTGGGCAGGGTCAATATGCTTCTTTGGACTGAATAGGTGTGATCTTGTTCGAGAAAAGTATGTATACGTAGGGCCAGATTTTGTTTGTCTCCGTCCCAGAAAATTGGTGGAGCACTCCTCGGCTCCTGAAAAACAAAGTCCAACATACAAAGGCATTTTAGGTTTCTTTTTCACATATTAGTGCTGAAGACGATCCTAGATACAAAACAAGCATTATCTCATGGGTCTACATCATATATCACACTAAGTGCTAAAACAGCCCCTTTCACACATATCAACACCTCCTATGGGCATACCTAAATGAGGTCATAGCTTTTGCCATTCTGGTATGCTTATCATGATGCCACCTTTTTTCTCCCCTTCAAAACGTATCAACGAATAGCATCATAGGGGCCATCCCAAATGTGCCTCGATATTTAATTTTCAAAAGCAAACCACTGAAAAGCTTTGGTATACTAAAACCTTTATTACTTAAATCAATCACAGAAACACATGATTGATATATCATAATAATATAATCATAAAACTCTGATATAAAGGTTTGCTAAGTTTTCTGGGGACTACGACGCCCGAAAGTGATTGTAGCAAAGATTATAAACTGCTGTTTTGAATGCACTCAGTGTACAGCTTTGTCTGACTTGCATGTTATTTACAAAATTTTAATATGTTGCCAATATGAAAACTGAGATTCCACCCCTACACATGCACAGAGAGCCAGATTTCTGCTTATTCCTGAAAAATGGGAATCACTGGCTTGTGTGCCCCTGGGGTGATAATTGGCTGGAGCAGCCCAAGACCTGTCCAGTTCAACTGTCACTCAACTGTCTAGTTTGACACGTCCCCCACCATGTTTCAGACTCATTTCTAATACCTGCCTAGCCCCTGCAGCCATCTGAACTTTTAATCTCTGGTTTACAGTTTTAGCCTTTCTTTGTTAAACTCCCTACAGACACTTCAAGAAAGGACACACACACCAGCAGTCTCTTCTAATCTTCTATCCAAACCAGATATTTTTGTATGTGGGACCACTATCTCTGCCACATACAATTTTAAGAAAAGGAAAATAAATCTCAATGTTGTTTTATATCCAGAACAGACAGAAGTGATCAGATGTGGGTCCTTATGTTCTAAGTTTCAGGATAAAAGTCTGAACCTTATCTTTCATGTGTAACTCCAGCATTGCATCTGACTTCTGGGAAGGTTTTGGGTCCTTAGTGTTTATCTGTCTTAAAGAAACACTACTCTGCCTCAGCCCAGTGTTCTTCCCAGCAGGCTCCACACCTTTCCAGTTTGCCCTTTGTCATGAAATATTGAAGCACACTCACTTGTATAATTCAATGACTGGCTTTGCTACATCTTTGTACTGTCTTAGCCTGGCAGCAACTGCTTCAGGTTTATCATCCTCCTGCTGGACTAATGGTTCACCAGTGACATCATCAATACCCTACAAATACCAAAGAAACCAATTAATATAGACAACAGTTGGGCCATTTCATAGGTAAAAACTTTTCTGTGCAAAACCATGTATTCATCTTTGACTCCTACCACATGATAAATTAGGCCTTGGTGAGAGTGGTAATTGTGAGAGTAGTAGAAAAAGAAACAGCATACTTGACAGTATATTAACCTGATTTCCTGGGAGCTGACATTAAATCTTTATTAACATTTCAGATCTTTTTCAACATGTTCCAGTGTGGTTGATAAATGGTACTTTCAATTCACTCTAAAATTCCATGCAACCTCCCCCAACAACAAACCTTTAGACAATATCATTCATCTTGGTTCTCTAACTATCCCTAAAACTACCTTGCCATCTAAAATAAAGTCTGAGTTATTAATGCGGAAAACAAAATCTCAAAAACAACAACTTGGCTTACTTGGGAAAAATACTCATCTAGGAGAATACAGTTCAGAACCATCTCTGACAGCTTTCCAGTTCTATCCTGGAGCATCTATGAAATTTCTTACTCAGGTTATTTTACTAGATCAAACAATGACATACACTGTAGGGACATACAGAAGGAAAAAAACTGACGTGACTGTGTCCTCACCTAAAGTACATTACTCAAAAGAGAAGCTGGTGTTGATTTGTTAAATCCTTTATTTTAGCTTTTCTTATGTACTGTTTCTTTCTCAATGTAAAACAAACAAAAAATATTCCTTAACTGATAGTTCTAATATAGTTTTTTTTTTTTTTTTTTGAGACAGTTGCCCAGGCTGGAGTACAATGGTGCAATCTCCGCTCACTGCAATGTCCACCTCCCAGATTCAAGTGATTCTCCTGCCTTGGCCTCCCGAGTAGGTGGGATTACAGGCACCCACCACCACACCCAGCTAATTTTTGTATTTTTAGTAGAGACAGGGTTTCACCATGTTGGTCAGGCTGGTCTCGAACTCCTGACCTGAGGTGATCCACCCACCTTGGCCTCCCAAAGTGCTTCAATTACAGGCATAAGCCACCTTACCTGGCTGGTTTTATGTATTTGATTTGAAAATGTATATGATTTTCTGCAATGTATTTGTCTAATTATTCTGCTAGCTTTCTATTCACCCCCAAAAATCTCATGAAGGACATTATAATAAACTTATAGCCGATGTAATACCTAGGGTTAATTAAGAATTCCTCCCCCCACAACCAACTCTCATCATATGCAATAACATTTATCATCTGGGTGAAGTGCAGTGGCTCACACCTATAATCTCAGCACTTTGGGAGGCCAAGGTGCGTGGATCACTCGAGGTCAGGAGTTTGAGACCAGCCTGGCCAACATGACAAAACCCTGTTTCTACTAAAAATACAAAAACTAGCAGAGTGTGGTGACGGTTGCATGTATTCTCAGCTACTCAGGAGGGTGAGGCAGAAGAATCACTTGAACCCAGGAGATGGAGGCTGCAGTGAGCCAAGATCATGTCACTGCACTCTACCCTGGGTGACAGAGCAAGACTCTGTCTCAAAAAAAACTTTTTACCTGGGTGCAGCCTGTAATCCCAGCACTTTGGGAGGGCGAGGCAGGTGGATCACCTGAAGTCAGGAGTTCAAGATCAGCTTGGCCAACACGGTGAAACCCCAACTCTACTAAAAATACAAAAACTAGCCAGGCATGGTGGCAGGTGCCTGTAATCCCAGCTACTAGGGAGGCTGAGGCAAGATAATCACTTGAACTCAAGAGGCAGAGGTTGCAATGGGCCGATATTGCACCACTGCACTCCAGGTTGGGCAACAAGAGGGAAACTCCATCTCAAAAAAAAAAAAAATTAAAATAAATAACACTTACTTTAGTTGAAACTCTTAACCACTGAAATTAAGAGGAAATAGAAGGCAAGAAAATATTTTTTAATGACATATTTAAAGGTGTATTAAAATAGGAATGACTCAAATACCCATGACAATCAGGGAAAAACATTCTAAGAACTGAAAATTTATAATTAAAAAAAAAAAAACCTTTATTTTAAATTTGTTTTAATCTCCCCAAGAACTACCACACCTCCTTAGAAATTACAAAATGGACACGTTTTGAATTTTGCCTCTCACATCCCTGATTATTACTCTCCAGGGAAGATAGTCACAAGAAATAAATCTGACAAAAGGTAAGCCAGAACCGAGAGGTGCAGGCAACTCAATTGGATAATCAGAAACTGGCTATAAATTTGAAACGCACTAAAATTCCATTACAGCTCAGAGCCTTGGGTATAAGACTTACAATTTATGAGTGAGCCAGGTAATTATCACATGTGCATTCCATGGTTGTTAACCCAACATGACAAGGGAGATGAGGATGGGAGAAGGCTGTATATTACCTCTATTGCCGCCTTCTTTATTTTACTTACAGCCACAAGACTCAGAAAGTCATTCCCAGAATTTCAGAGCATCAGCAAATACAACCCTGTTTCCAGAAAGCAGAATGATGCTAGAGCCATAGCATCCCTGCTTCCCAGGGAACCCCGCCACCACTGATGGATACACGAGTTCAGAAGAAATCACGTAGGCAGATAAGAAAGGGATGGGAGTCCTAGGTAAGGCTTTTCTCTTTAATGAAAAGCAGCCCAAATCATTTTCTAACAAAGAGCAGCCTGTAAAGTCTAGCTGCACAGACAAGCAAGCTGGGAGCTTCCACGGACGTGTTCAAGATGGCGGCTCCGTCTTCCCTCCTCTTTGTCAGCCATGTGTACAGCAAGGAGGAGACAAGATGGGGCAGGTCAAGGAGAGTCCATTCCATTTGCATAGTAAGATTAGGGTGTGGCAACCAGCCTTTCCCCAAGTGCTACGTAAACATCATGCCTGATCCAACCAATCTGTGAGCCCTATGTGAATCAGACACCATCTCCTCACCATGGACTATAAAATCCGGAGCATCCACCACCAGCTGGTCTTTTCCACTTGGACCCCCTTCTATCTCTATAGAGAGAGCTGTTTCTCTTTCTCTTCTCTCCTGCCTATTAAACCTCTGCTCCTAAACTTCTCATGTGTGTCCGTGTCCTAAATATTCCTGGCACAAGATGACGAACCCCAGGGTATATACCCCAGACAACATAGCTGCTTCACTATGGCTGGCAGAGTTGGTCTTAGATTAGCACTTTCACTACAGTCTTCAAAAGCAGCATGGTAATTGAAGATGTTCTTTTAGGGAAACCCAGGCTTTGAAAAGCAACTCAGTGGTAAGGCTTTTCAAATTTTGTGAGAATCTCTCCATCAGCAGATCTGGACAAAGCCAAAATGTAAAGCATCTGTGTTGGATTTCAGTGTTCCCATCTGTATTGTCAGAACTCCATTTTTTCTCCCACCCATTTTTTCCCCTATCATAGCTTCTCCAGATAGATATCAGGAAGGGATCTAATAAAAGAATTACAGAACCTCAATGTTTTTTGGAGGGGGGTGGGAGACTATGTCTTACTCTGTCTTCCAGGCTGAAGTGCGGTGGCACAGTCACAGCCTTGACTTCCCAGGCCAAGAGGCCTGGTCAGCTTTTACATTTTTAAAAGAAGACTTCAAAACAAGTGCTTCACTCATGTGAGAAAGTCTCATTGGGATTTTACTGACACAATGGCACCCAGGAGTTGGGAAGCCATTCTTAGCCCCTTGAAGTAATTTTCTGTATATTCGAGTGTAATAGTTCCAAAAAGATTAACCTAGTAAGATAGTAAGACACAATGCCATGTATTCCACGTTTGGATGATAAGCAATACTATCTAGCACCCAAAACTGGAGTTCAGTATGATAAAGACAGCTCAATCTATCTTTATCAGATAGTCTTTATCATAAACCAAATAGTCTTTATCAGAAAGAACAATAATTCTTTTTCAAATACTAAATTTGAACATTTTAAACATGTTTTTTGGTTATGTAGATTTGTTCTTTTTTGAATGGTCTACTCATATCCTTTTCTCCACTTTTCAATGGAAATTGTTTCTCTTTCTTGTCAGACTGTGAAAGCACTTTGTATATTCTTACATGTACATGAGGTGGATTGAAATCCAGGTTATATACCCTTCCACTAGGAGGGTGAATCCAACGACGGCTGAGACGATCTTTAAGAGTTTCAAATGGAATGTTCAAACTGATCACTAGATCCACTTCACAGATTTTGTCCAGGGCTTCCGCTTGTCCTAATGTCCTAGGAAAACCTAAATGCCAAAAACAAAACAAGTCAAATGCAAGATATTGCCCAATTCCAATTAGTTCTTGAAACATTCTCAGTGACAGAATTAAATCTGCATGTATCATTCTAAAAGGAGCTTTACACTATCTGGATGATGGGATCATTTGCATCCCAAACCTTAGCACCACATAATAAACCCATGTCACAGACCTGCACATGTATCCTCTGAATCTAAAAGTTGAAACTATTTTTTTAAAAAGAGCTTTAATCAAGAATATCTACCTCTATAAATGTAATAATAAAATATGCTATTCTATAACCTAGCTTCTGCATTTGGAAGACTCAAAGATTAAGGAATCACCTGATAAAAATTTAAAATGCACTGAACTAAAAATCACTAAACCAGTCCTGACTCTAGTCCTTTCTCTGCTCTTAACTACCTGTGTGACCTCAAGCAAGTTACATCACCTCCATTTCCACTTCTGTTAAAGAAGTGAAGGGAAAACATTATGTCTTACATCTTTTTAATGGTAATAGTTTATGAGTAGGTTCTTAGGTTAGCAAAAATAACTATATACATTTATTTTAGAGTATAAATCAATTAAACTATGATCTTCCATCCAGACCTTCACCTGAGTCTGCACTTTAACCAAAGCAGCCGATCTGATGAACAGCATGGTGACAATCGTAAATATTGTATTGCATACTTGAAATGTGCTGAGAGTTGATTTTAAGGATTCTTGCCACACAAGAAATCATACCTATTGTGAGGTGATGGATATGTTGTTAATTATTCAACTTGACTGTAGTAATCATTTCACACTATATGTATCAAAACATCACGTTGTACACCTTAAATATATACACTTATCAAGTATACCACAATAAAGCTGGAAAAAATTTTAAAATAAGTTTTTTAAGTCTGTTTAAAGATTTTAAAAGGAACTAGTGTTTTTAAATCTACTGGGATACTGCAAAATTTATCCTTCCTACTTTTCTAAATGTGGAAATAACAAAATTAAAATTTGGCCTCATGGGCATCTCTTCCTTTTCTGATTGAAGTATAAGCTCTGGGTGACCTCAGGAGTTAGGTCACATGACCCCAAATTACACTTTTCTTCAGAGATTGACCTGTTTAAACATAACTCCAGGTTTGGCTCTGGTGAGACTGCATCGTGGTAACTTTTTCCTAAATAAATCACTCCAGTTTATCTGCTCTGGCAAAAATCTTGCTGGATCTAATGTCACTTTAAAAAAAAAGTCTTTATATCACAGTTAGGTAAAAGAACCAGGTGGATGAAGAGCTGAAAGTATAATAAAAGATGCAACATCCAGAATAGAATTTTTAAATCCATTCAGATAAGGATACCAGCCCATCTCTACCCTTTCAAAATTGGAAGTATCAAGACGGCAACTTAAAAATGGGTATTCATGGCCCTGTAGCACTTACAATTCAAAGAACTCCTTTCCTTACTGCAGGATGTTGGTGGCTCAAACATGAATGGGCAGCACTGCACTGAAATCCCTAAGTCTGTATGAATGCCAAGCTGATTTCTGAGTGCTCACTGAGTTGAATGTGACAAAATGCACCCATGCTACTGCGTCAGATACCTACTGCAAACTTTCCAATGCTCCTCCAAAGCTTTCCTTACTGCACGTGAGCCATCCACATAAAGTACCCTCTTAATCACTGTCAGGTTCTGCCTTTCCCTGGACAATTCACTCTTTACTAAAATGTCAAGAGGACAACTGCAATAAAAAAGTGCCTGCAAGGCCAGACAGTCACTCGTGCCTGTAATCTCAACACTTTAGGAGGCCGAGGCAGTGGGATCACTTGAGGCCAGGAGGTCAAGACCAGCCTAGGCAATGTAGAGAGAACCCATCTCTACCAAAAATAAAAATTAAAAATTGGCTGTTATGGGTGGTGCATGCCTGTAGTCCCAGGTACTCGGGAAGCTGAAGCTGAGGTGGGAGGATCACTTGACCCCAAGGAGATCAAGGCTGAAGTGAGCTACAGTCACACTACTGCACTCTAGCCTGGGTGACATAGTGAGATAGTGAGCTCCTATAGAAAGAAAAGAAAGAGCAGAGAGAAAAGAAAAAAAGGAAAGAAGGAAAGGGAGGAAGAAAGGGAAGACAGAGAGAAAGGGAAAGAAAGAAACAAAAAAGAAAAGAAAGGTACCTATAACACAGACAACCTCAAGATCATCTATAAACTCTTTCCCCCCAAACCTCTGCCACATCAATGAAAAGCATTTTCTAAAGCAGTGGCTTCCAAAGTCATCTTCATTAGAGTACAGAAAAAAAAAAAGTTGAACTTTGGGGTAGGGGGAGATGGGAAGAGCTCAGCTCATTCTTTTAAAAGAATGTCATATTAGTGGCTGGGTGTGATGGCTCATGCCTGTAATCCCAGCACTTTGGGAAGCCCAGGCAGGCGGATTACTTGAGGCCAAGAGTTTGAGACCAGCCTGGCCAACACGACAAAACTCCATGTCTACTAAACATAGAAAAATTAGCTGGGCATGGTGGCGCACGCCTGTAATCCCAGCCACTAGGGAGGCTGAGGCACGAACATTGCTTGAACCGGGAGGCAGAGGCTGCAGTGAGCTGAGCTCGTACCACTGCACTCTAGCCTGGGTGACAGAGTAAGATTGTCTCCAAAAAATAAAAAAATCACATTAGTGAAATTTGTATGGGTGAATAATTTATACATAATTATTCATATATTGAAGATGTAAATTCAACCTTCTCACTGATAAATATAAACAAAGAATTTTAGAGATCTCTCTTTTAAAGATCTGAAATCTGAGCCACACTCCCTGCCTTGTGTTCTAGCATCACTAACTTTGACCCTAACAAGAAAAGTCTTTATATCCTTCAGATAGAGGTTGAGAGCTGGGGGTGGGCGTGGGGTGGGAGGGAAGCACTAGAAAAGAATAGAAAGCTCTAAAAGATAATGTAGCAGTAGTTCCTCCAATGAATAAAAGCTCAAATCTTACTGGCTAGTTTCCTTGTCTAATGAGGGTACAAGCCAGTCTGCTCAGCTTAGCTCTGGAGCCCTCTAGAGGAGGAAAATGCAAAGTGTACAAAATAAGCTGAACTAAGCAAGACAAATTTCAAAAACATATTAGATAGCACCTGCTACCTACTGGACTCGCACATTCAGACCTGCTAATGACCACAGATGATAATTAATTCCAAGTTTAGACTACAAGCAACAGGTACCTGAAGTTGGTTTAGAACGAACAACTATAGAAATAAACCATTCCACAACTTCAAGCGTTCTCCATTTGATAGAACACATCAAAATCACCAGGGAAGACTCAAAAGAAAAATAAATGATGAGGGATGCTCAGATCCTGTACCAGACTTCCTAGAGTGGAATATCTAGGAGTCAGATCAGGACTTGGGTATTTCTAATATTTACACCTGATTCATGACGAACCAGCAAACTTCTTAGTGACAGCAACAGCGCAGGTATGATACTGAACACTTATCCACCCCATTTTTCTGTCAGGCTTAACTCTACCTCCAAGCAGGTAACAAACCACTTTGAAGAACAAGTCGCCTCTATCTCACTTCATTGGAAGAAGGCTGGGAAGGAAAGTCCCGAACACATGCAAATCTTTTCAGATTTACGAAGTCCCTAACTTAGTCACCTGTTTGTGCCATTTCTCTCCAGACGTGCTCATGTACTTGCCCAATGTCTTACCTCTAAGGAAAGTGGTGGCAGGGAGAAAGCACAGTATATTTGTGAGAACAATGGACCAGATGGAAGTCAAAGATCTGGGTGCCACTCACTATTTCAAAAGTGAGGAGCAGCAGCCTTAAGGTAGAAACACTCGGGACTCAATGTAACACATTAGGTATAGGCACAAGTTTTGGAATCAAACACACCTGGATTTAATCCCTAGATTTGACTCTGCCTGGAATCAGACACACCTGGATTTAATCCCTGGGATTAACTCTACCTAGCTGTAACTGTGAGAACTTTGGCAGGTTTCATATACTCTCCGATCTTTAGTTTCATTAGATATGAAACAAGGGGCTGGGCACAGTGGTTCACGCCTGTAATCCCAGCACTTTGGGAGGCCAAGAGGGGTGGATGGTTTGAGGTCAGGAGTTCAAGACCAGCCTGGCCAACATGGCAAAACCCCATCTCTACTAAAAATACAAAAATAAACCAGGCATGGTGGAGGGTGCCTATAATCCCAGCTACTCAAGAGGCTGAGGCAGGAGAATTGCTTGAACCTGGGAGGTGGAGGTTGTAGGGAGCTGAGATTGTGCCACTGCACTCCAGCCGGGGCGACAGAGAGAGACTCCATCTCCAAAAAAAAAAAACAAACAAACAAACACACACACAAGGGCACATTAGTTTGCTAGGGCTGCCACAGACTGGGTGGCTTAAACAATCCTGGAGGCTATAAGTCCAAAATCAAGGTATAAGCAGGCCTTGTTCTTCTGAGGCCTCTAGCTGATTCATAGATCGCTGTCTCTCGTGCTGCTTTCACATGGTCTTCACTCTATGTATCTATGTCCAAATTGCCTTTTCTTATAAGGACACCAGTCAGATTGGATTGGGGCCCACCCTAACGACCTCATCTCTAAATATAGTCACAATATTTATATAGACCTTATCTCTAAATATAGTCATGATCTGAGGTACTGGGGCAGTTAGGGCTTCAACACAGGAATTCAAGGTCAGAGGACACAACTCAGCCTATGACAAAGGGTAATGCCTACTGCATAGGGCAGTGTGAGGAGTAAAAGTGACAATCCCTGTAAAACGTATAAGATGCAAAATCCTGGGCACATGGATGGTGTGCCGGTTAACAAACGGTTGCTGCTGCTCTTGGTAGAGCTCACTTAGGAGCTCAGCTAATTTCCCAATTCAATAAAAAAGCAGCAGGAGGCTGAGTGTGGTAGTTCACGCCTGTAATCCCAGCACTTTGGGAGGCCAAGGCGGGCAGATCATGAGGTCAGGAGTTTGGGATGAGGCAGAGTTAAACATGATGAAACCCCATCTCTACTAAAAATACAAAAATAGCCAGGCATGGTGGCATGCACCTGTAATCCCAGCTACTCGGGAGGCTGAGGCAGGAGAATCGCTTGAAAACAAAAAAAGCAGCAGGAAGGAAAGGCCAGCATCCACCCACATTTAATTTCCCACATTTAACTCCTTATCTGGGTTTTTCTAAGAGTTTGGGGAGTCGCTGCTGCTATGGCAATCACAGCTCAGCACAAGTAATCATCAGTCACACCAACTCTGCATTCTGGGCCCCACCTACCAACAAGGGAGCTCAACGCCAGCACAGCACAGAACCTGGGCACAGCACAGAACCTGGGCACAGCACAGCCGCTACTTCCATCGGCTTCCTTCCCTATGGTTTTCAGTTTGCCCCTTTCATCACCTACCTGATGTTTTAATAGTAAAGCTCCTTAATCCACTTCCCTGATCCAGTTCATTACCTTATCATGGTGAGGTTTTATTTGGGTTACAGATAGATAAATTCAACACAAAGACTCTTCCTAAGCTATTGATAGTACAAGTATACCTTGAGGCAGCAATACAGCACAACTTCCAAGGAATGAGTGCACATGCAGGCTGTTAACTCTGACTGAGGATCCAAATCAAGAAAAGTAGCCGCTTTGCGGTATTTCCTGTAGTGAGTGCCCTGTTTCTAGAAGCATTCAGAAAGACAAGACAACTATACCTTGGAAGGAGCTGGACTACATGGCTTCCAAGTCTGCAATTCAGCAAACATAGCTTTTATCCTTCACATTTACTAAACTGTTCACAAAGCATTTCTATAAATTCACTTACCTCTTATTCTTCTCATTAACCCTATGAGGCGGACAGAGAAGTTATTGCCCTCAGTTTAATAGGTAAGTTGAGGTCCACAGCACAATGCATATGACATCAGGTCCTTAGATTTCTACTAAAGTACTCTCTCTTTCTATCCAACGATGCTGCTGTTTCAGGCATATAAAAAAGAATTGTTAAAAAGAATCCTCCAGCCTGGGCAACATAGTGAAACCTCATCTCTACCAAAAGTACAAAAACTAGGTGGGTGTGGTGGTACACATCTGTAGTCCCAGCTACTCGGGAGGCTGAGGCAGGAGGATTGCTTAAGCTCAGCAGGTCAAGGCTGCAGTGAGCTGTGATGTTGCCACTGCACTCCAGCCTAGGTGACACAGCAAGATCCTGTCTCAAAAAAAGCGGGGTGGGGATGCTAGCACAGTGGCTCATCTCAACATTTTGAGAGGCTAAGGTGGGAAGATCACTTGAGCCCAGGAAGCAGAGGCTACAGTGCACTGAGATCGCACCACTGCACTCCACCCTGGAAGACACAGGGAAACTCTGCCTCAAAAAAAAAAAAAATCCTAAAATGTTACCCCATCTGTCTGTCTTCTACCTAAAGAGCAGAGCACCATAGTGGCATCTTTATCATCACAGTTACCATTTGTAGGGCATCCCTGATGTGCCAGATACATTACATGCAAAGGAAAAGCCAAAATTGTACAGGCTTGCAAAAGCCTACCCATCTGGGCCGCTGCCCTGCCACCTCTCACCTCAATTCTCTGTCCATGTTCTCTGTGTCAGCCATACCGGCATCCTTGCAGCTCTCAAGTAGGCAAGCATGTGCCCACCTTGGACATTCACAGTTCACGTTCCCCCTGCTTTTGCTCCAGATACCCATGTGTGTCCTCAGGTCCTCCAAATCTTGGCTCCAGTGGTGCCTTGTTAAGACTTCTCTAACAGTCCTGTTCAACTGCACCTCTACCACACGCCAACACTCCTATTCACCCTTTACTTTCTTTTTGTTTTCCTTCAGAGTATTCATCACCATTTGCCATATATAATTTATTTTTAAAGTGTTTCTATTCCCACCAGAAGTAAGCTAAATTAGAGTAGAACATTTTAAGTTCTTGTTTACGGACTAGATCCTTGGTGCCTATAAGAGGGCTTTGCACACAGTAGAGCCTAATAAAAATATTTGTTGAATGAATATTATCTCAGAAGTCACATTAATTCTGCCAGGTAACTTGTCCCATTTTAAAATTGCAAAAACCAAGGCTGGGAAAAGTGAAGTGACTTGCCCAAGATCACATAAGTGACGAATCTAGATTTAAATCAAGTGCTATTTGTCACTACAATCACACACCATGTACCACACCATACTGTCTTCCTCCTGAACGGAAAACTGCAGACTGTGAGAAGCAAATTCTCAGACAGGGAGAAATGCCTGATCCTGATGTCTGTGACAGGCAGCTTACAAGACAACTTGAGAAATCCAAATCTTGTATGGCTTCAGGAACAGCCTGATCCAGTGCTACACACACAGACCAGATTTTCTCCCCACGTACACACAACAAATGTTCTGCACCGTGCTTTTTCCTTTTAGGATATCCTGAAAATTTTTTTCTGCATAATACATATTACTGTTTCATTCTCTTTTGCAGAGAGAGGGTCTTGCTTTGTTGCCTAGGCAGGTCTTGAACTTCTGGTCTCAAGCAATCCTGTCACCTCAGCTTCCCAAACTGCTGCGAATCATTCTCTTTAATAACTGTAGAGTATGGCATGGTTTGGATAGAGCATAATTTAACCAATCCCCTCATGATGGACATCCAAGTTGTTTCCAGTCATACTGCGATGACCATCACGGCACACGACTAAGGGAAAGCTGAGTCACAGTAATAGAGACCCAGGGGCAAGCTGTCTGAGTTTCCGGTCCAGCTAAGCCACTTACTTTGTGACCCTGGTTACTTAACCTTTCTGTGCCTATGGGAATAATAATACCTAGTTCATAAAGTCATTGTGAGAAACAAGCAACTTACTATATGGAAATTCCAGAATAGTGGCTGACTCAGGATAAACTGTATGGCAGGGGGTGGGCAGTACTGGGAAAAAAAATGAAGGCAAGGTGAGACTGGAGGTAAAAAGACAAAATGCAGGTTTGAGAACAAGAAAGACATGAAGGATGAAGATAGATCTGAGCTTTCAGAAAAGGATGAAAGACGCACTAGGAGACAGAATGATACCACCACCACCATCACCCAACGTGAGACTTCCACACAGGACAAAGACCTCGGTAACAGAAAACAAAAGCAAGCAGCATCCTAAGGGGAAATCTAGGTTTTATTACAGAAAGTGAAGATTCTGCAAATAGCATCTGTATGTGGTGAGGAGGGTGGGGGAAACGGTAAGGAAAAAGGATTCCAGAGGGTACAGTGAGGAGGGGAATCAATAATAGAGAAACCGAAGCAGACATGAAAGAAAAAAAGAATAGAAGGATGGCTTACCTTCCCATTCAC
This sequence comes from Cacajao melanocephalus, assembly GCA_963573385.1. Taxonomy (NCBI): domain Eukaryota; kingdom Metazoa; phylum Chordata; class Mammalia; order Primates; family Pitheciidae; genus Cacajao; species Cacajao melanocephalus. Next base: position 68,521 of record CAUYLG010068376.1, on the reverse strand, counting down.
CACCACACATCTCAGAAATGAAAGGCACAGTTGGAAGTGACTGGCCTGGAAGACTGCCATTTTCAGGGCAAGCGTGGTGTCCTAGACCCAGCCAGTGGTCACAAAGGCCCTGGGGATAGGCTAAGGCTGCCTTCAAAGTTTGGGGTGCTTCAAAGTTTGGGGTGTGGTGTCACAGGCCTGGGTATCACAAGTCCTGCAGAGGGGCTCTCTCCCTCACTCTGCTTAGACATAAGGGCAAGGGCTCTACAAAGTGAGTAACAGTATTTACTTACCTACAAGACTCTTAAAGTAAGGATACTCACCTGAGAGGAATGGCTAACACCTACATTCCTAGCAATTTGGGAGGATTTCACTTGAGCCTGGGATTTTGAGACCAGCCTGGGCAACAAAGTGAGACCCTGTCTGTATAAAATAATTTAAAATTATCCAGGTGTAGTGGTGTGTGCCTTTAGTCCCAGCTACTCAGGAGGCTGAGGCAGGAGGATCGAGTCTCCTTGAGTCCAGGAGGCCAAGGCTGCAGTGAGCCATGTTCGTGCCACTGCACTCAAGCCTGGGTGACGGAACAAGATTCTATCTCAAAAAAAAAAAGAAAGAAAGAAAGAAAGAAAAAGATACTTTTCAGCATACAGATCCTAACTTTAAGGCTTCCAGCCATACAATCTGAAATGGTGTCTTAAATGATGGATTCTGTAAGGTAGCATGGGAGCTTCAGCATTCTTTAAATTGATCTACATCCATTTCTCAAGTTGGGATGAACAAATCAAAGCAATGCAGGTGTAATTCTCACACCAATCAGCTGCCAAGAACAGAATGTCAGATAAGGTACAGTCAGACCAGCATGTTTTAAAGCATTTTTAGCTGAGGGTCATTACCCAGCCAGTAAGATCCCTTGTGGGCAGGATCACTAACCAAGTGGAGTAGAATGCATACTCATATTTTGTCAACAGGTGGCAGCATTTATAATTTTTCCATTTAGAAGAGAATTACAAGTTGCAGGATGCTTTTACATTTACTAAAAGTAACACTTTAGTGTCCAAGAAAGGCTTTCTAAATGACTGACTAGAATTATTCTAGGTTCCTTAATTGGCCTATTCCAAATGTGAATATCTTCCATTAATTGTTGAAGTAAAAATGCCAAAAACTAACGTAAAATAAAGATCATATTTAAGCATGGACTGCTTGCTTTCCTCCCTTTAGCTCCACAGAGGGGACTGTTCCATCACGTGCTTTCTTATCATGCCTCCACACCAGACTATCCCTATCCCTCATCTCCTAACCAAGCCTAGAAAAGCTACTCCATTCTTTTCATTCAAACAGCCAATCCAGATTGAAAGTTGAAATTTTATATTTTTAAATTTCTTCTAGAATCTGTCTTGTTATATCACTAATTATGGCATCTACAGGTTTTTTTTAAGATTCCCCAAAATATTTACTAGGTGCAGTGAGATACCATTAACTGGTATCGTATTCCCAGCAGTGCTGGTCCCTGGGCCTTGGCACCTGCTCCTCCCAGCCATGCCAAGAGACCAAGGAAGGGCAGCTCAAGCAGGAGGTGCTGCAGCAACAAGCTGAGGCAGTGGTGGGGAATAGAAAGTAGGACCCTTCTGTTTTTCTAATTTGGAGTGCATTCACTCTGCAGGAAGGGTGCAGAGCCAGAGTCCACCACCACATTCCCAGGCAGCAAAGCAAACACTCCGCCTAATGGAAATGAAAGGGCAGTTTGGAAGGGCAATTCTCACATCCGCCTGGGGTTGGCAGCTTGTGAAAGAACTGTACGACATCAGCCCCCTTCCCACCTCCATTAAGATCTGGAACTAACATAGTTGCTTTGGACCGCCCATCTCTTCCCAGTTGTTGAGTAAGCAAGAACCAAGTTACAAATGCAAGCCATTGTTCGTGACAATCAATCACTGAATGATTAGCTTAAAGTTGAAAGCAGGTGGTTGGTTATTCTTCCACAGCCTTCCCTAGCCCAGGAGTTCAAACCATTCACATCACCAACTGGAAGCCGTCGTAGCAAATTAATCACCACCAAAACCTGCTTCATGAGGGCCTTTTCTCTCCCCTATCTTATACTTTCCTTATCTGTTTACACAAAGACCTCCATATTCCATGTCATCCAGTTATTATTAACAGAGGGTGAAAAGCAGCAGCTGTCCTATTATTTTTAAAAAGTCAAAAACAACAAATACCAGCAAGGTTGCAGAGAAACAGGAACACTCATACACTGCTAGTAGGAATGTAAATTAGTTCAGCCACTGTGGAAAGCAGTGTGACGATTTCCCAAAGAACTTACAATTACCAGCAATTCCATTATTGGGTATATGAACTGTTCTACCAAAAAGACACAAGTACTTGGATGTTCATTGCAGTATTATTCACCATAGCAAAAACATGGAATCAACCAAGGTGCCCATCAATGGTGGACTGGATAAAGAAAATGTGACACACACACACACCACGGAAAACTATGCAGCCATAATAAGAATGAGATCATGTCCTCTGTAGCAACATGGATGCAGCTAGAGGTCATTAGCCTAAGAGAACTAACAGAGGAACAGAAAACCAAATACCATGTGTTCTCACTTATAAGCGGTAGCTAATCATTGAAGACACATGGACACAAAGATGGGCACAATAGACAAGGACTGCGTGAGCCAGGACGGGGTGCAGGTTAGAAGGCTACCTATCGGGTGCGATGCCCACTACCTTGGTAATGGGATCATCTGTACACAAAATTTACCCATGTAACAAACCTGCACATGTACCCCCTAAATCTAAAATGAAAGAAGAAAAAAAAAAGGCGGCAGCAGCAGCTGTGCTCCAGATGTTGACAACTGAAGTTTATGCTCCATCCTGTCACTCTGTGAGCCCCACACTCCCCACTGTGCTGAGAGCTCTAGAACCCACTTCCTGCTCATTAAAACTCCCCAGGACACTAGTTATAGATCCCAGAGTTTAAGAGATTTGAAATAAGTGGATTCTGCCCTCAGGAAGCTTGTAGGTTAATAGGAAAAGACCCCAAAGCTGAGGTGGGAGGATTCCTTGAGCCCAAGGGACTGAGGCTGCAGGGAGCTGTGATCATGCCACTGCATTCCAGCCTGGGTGACAGAACAAGATGGAGGGAGAAAGGGAGGGAGAGAGGAGAAGAAAGAAAAAGACTTTAAAAACCTAGATATGCTACAATCACTACTTGGTGATCCACTGATAAACAGAAGATAAGTACTCCTGAAACCTTGGTTTTAAATCAAAAGTTTGCATCTTCAAAGAGGCTTAGTGAAATAAAAGATAAATTCCTTCAGGTAGGAATTCTTGGGGAAATTCCCAAATGGCTTCACTGAGATCCTCTGGAATCACCAAACTGATTCTTCCTGAATAAAGACACAGATGAAACTGTTACCTTATAACCCCTGTTCTTAAATAAGTTACACTAAAATCACTGAGCCCTTTTCCCATAAGGGAAAATACATATTCCACCGAGAAAGGAGCTGTCATCTGCAAACCCCTTGCTTAAACGCTCTTCTGTTTAGATATTCTGGTTGTTTGTTTTAAGACACGGTCACCCAGCATGGAGGGCAGTGATGCAATCATAGCTCACTGCAACCTCCAACGCCTGGGATCATGGGTTCCTCTTGCATCAGCCACCCCCCACCGAAGTAGCTGGACTACAAGCAAACATCACCACACCTGAATTTGTGTGTGTGTGTGTGTGTGTGTGTGTGTGTGTGTGTGTGTGTGTGTCTGGCTGGCTGGCTTTGTTAACCAGGCTGGTGTCCAACTTCTGGGCTAAAGCGATTCTCCTCTTTGGCCTCCCAAAGTGCTGGGATTATAGGCATGAACCACCGTGTCCGGCCTGCATGCTTGTTCTTTGAATGTAAGTCCCCAAAAACAAATTAGGGGAAAATTGGTCCCACTGTATTTCAATTAAGATGAAAGAAATCTGTAAATGATTTCACCATATGCCCATATTTCTACCCCCAGAAAAGTAACAGAATCTAAGTATACCTTCTAAAGGCTCAGCTACAGATTGCAGGCATGACCTGTCTACAACTGGACATAAAAGTCTTTACTATATGCCAAGCACTGCTACAGGTACTGGCAATACAGCCATGAACAAAATGGACATAACCTGTGCTTTCTGCAGCCTGCACTGGGGGTGGAGGGATAGGGGAGGAATGAAAAACCAAATATGCTGATAAGTACATAATGTTATATTACTGTAATGTAAGAAGAATGATGTGGGTAGACAGAATGGTACAAGACAGACCTTCCGAGGAAGGGTTATCTGCGTAGGGATCTGTATCCAGCAATCCACACGGATATCTGGAGACAGGGCACTGCCGGTAGAGGAACAATAAGCACAGGGCCCACAGCATAGATGCAGGGCACATACAGGTAGAAAAATCATCAAGCGATTATGGAATATAAACAAAGTTTTGTTCTCAACCGCCCTCAAAATAAAAGGTATGAGTGTGCCTGAAAGCAGAATGCAACCCAGAAGCAAGGAAAATTTAAAGTAGAAAGACAGAAAGTAGTCAATGTAATATCCAATATAACCATTATTAAAATAGAAAATCTGAACAAATGACAAAATACAGGAAAACTTTCCTGAAAGGAAAGAACTGAACTGCAGATCAGGAGAACACACTCTATATAGGACATAAATAAATAAAGACAACATCAAGTTATTCTATTACACGTGGTGGCGGGCGGTGGGGGGTCGGGGGGAATCACCTTGAAAAAGGCAGAAAAGGACTGGGCATAGTGGCTCAAGCCTGTAAATCCAAGTACTTTGGAAAGCTGAGGCAGGAAGACTGCTTGAGCCCAAGAGTTCGAGACCAGCCTGGGCAACATAGCAAGACCCTGTCTAAACAAAAAATAAAAACTAGCTGGGCATGGCAGCATGCCTGTAGTCCTCGTTACGAGGGAGGCCGAGGCAGGAGAATCCAGGAGTTTGACAGTGCAGCAAGCTATTAATATGATTGCACCATCACACTCTGCCTGGGTGACAGAGCAAGACCGTGCCTCTATTTAACAAATACAAATAAAATAAAATGGGGAAACAGGCCAGAAGAAAATGAAACAATGGTTGCAATGTTTTGAAAGATACAACAACAACTCAAAAGTATCATAGTTAGCTAATTGTTGAAAAATGAGACATTTTCAAACATATTATGAGCTCTTCTGTAGGGAGGGGAGAAGAGGGAGGGACAAAAAAAAAATCCAACAAAATCCAGTCAACCCAGTGCTGAATGAAAAATTTGTGTTAAACAGCAGTGTACCTTTACTCAGATATAATTCATATACCAAGCAATTAATTCATTTAAAGTGTACATTTCAATGATTTCTATTATATTCACAGAGATATAACCAAGAGATTAATCAAAATAAAATAAGAAGTAGAAGCAGGTAAAAGAACCAGTGCACAGAATTCATTAAAAATTTTTTAATGTAAGAAAAAAACTGAGGAATTACATTTGCAGAAAAAATTGTAATAATTTTTTAACGACAAAAGCCAACAAAAATTGAGAGGGATGAAGGGTGAGAGGAGGTTAAAGGAAGTATAAGTTCCCTCATGGGTTCACTGTAGAGAGACAATGCCTCCTGTCTAAATTTAAAATGTGAATTTAAAACAAAACAAAACAAATATGTCAGTCTCCTAGTGGCTTTTATAATGTTAAAGAGCTCTCATAGGAATGAATATCCTTGGTGATGAAAAAAGATTTATCTGAAGCTCAGTAATAATTCCTTCAGGTTCACTTTAGTTTTGTTATTTTTAAATTTGAGTAAAATGAAGGCCGAGCACAGTGGCTCATGCCTGTCTTTCTAGCACTTTGGGAGGCCAAGGCAGGCAGATCACTTGAGGTCAGGAGTTCGAGACCAGCCTGGCGGCCAACATGGTGAAACCCTGTCTCTACTAAAAATATAAAAAATTAGCCAGTCATGGTGGTGCATGCCTGTAATCCCAGCTACTCAGGGGGCTAAGGCAGGAGAATCACCTGAACCCAGGAGGCAGAGGTTGCAGTTTAGCCAAGATCATGCCACTGCACTCCAGCCCGGGTGACAGAGTGAGAGTCTGTCTTAAAAAAATCAGTAAAATTAAATACTTTTCTAAAGCACATAAAGTATGATGCCCTGGTTGTTTCTGGCTGGTGGAATTTCAGGTAATTTGCTGCTTTCCTTTGCATTTGTCCATACGGCCTGGATGTTTTATAGTGATCATATATTACAGAAAAAGATAAAATTAAATTCTCTGTAGTTTTCCCCATCTCATTCTCCCTTTAGCCCTAATCAACCTGTGCATCTCCAAAATCTGGGTTCTCTTATTGGTGACAGGACAATCAAGAGTTTTGTTTTGTTTTACATTACTACACAAGGTTTAACGGAACGAGGGTGATTTTTTCTTCTTTGAGACAGAGTTTTGCTCTTGTCGTTCAGGTTGGAGTGCAATGGCACGGTCTTGGCTCACTGCAACTTTCGCCTACCGGATTAAAACTATTCTCCTGCCTCAGCCCTCCCAAGTAGCTGGGATTACAGGTACCTGCCACCACATCCAGCATTGTATTTTTGGTAGAGATGGGGTTTCACCATATTGGTCAGGCTGATCTTGAACTCCTGACCACAAGTGTTCTGCCCACCTTAGCCTCCAAAAGTGCTGGGATTACAGGTGTGAGCCACCGTGCCAAGAGGGGTGATTTTATGCTTTGCCCACCTGTGATTTATGAGGGGTGAATATATTGATCCTTATTTATTAGAATGACAGTGTTTTTATAAAGTTTCTCAGTAAGTTATTACTGAAATGTTAAATTCTAACATTTATGTAAGTATCAAGGTGTTTCTATTGTAGCTTAAAATCAATTATAATAAATAATATCATATGTCTACCATTTGATTACCTATTTTCCAGAACTCCACTAAGAGTTTTACATTTGTTAATCAGTCCTCGCAAACCTATGTATACCATGAACATGCTTATTTTACGGATGAAGAAAAAGAATCCAAAAAAGAAAACTTTGCTTGCTCAAGACTATATGACATAGCACAGTGGCTCATGACTGTAATCTCAGCACTTTGAGGGGCTGAGACAGGAAGACTGCTTGAGGATACAAGTTCAAGACTAGCCTGGACAACATAGCAAAATTCCATTTCTACAAGACATTTTAAAATTAGCCAGGCAAGGTGGCATGCATTTGTAGTCTCAGCTACTCAGGAAGCTGAGATGGGAGGATCACTTGAACCCCATTTGAGGTTGTAGTAAGCTATGATGGTCCCACTACACTCTAGTCTGGGTGACAGACCACAACCCCATCTTAAAAAAAAAAAAAAAAAAAAAAAGCCCAGGCACAGTGGCTTATGCCTGTAATCCCAGCACTTTAGGAGGATGAGGCAGGCAAATCACCTGAGGTCAGGAGTTCAAGACCAGCCTGGCCAACATGGCGAAACCCCAACTCTACTAAAAAAAAAAAAAAAAAAAAAGACTGCACAGCAGCTTATAAGTTACAGACTGGTATTCAGGTCTGATTCATAAACCCATGCTTTTTCTCCCATGTTAACATCTTCTTAGCATTGCAGTTTGTGCATTGTAAGTGCACAATTGTTAAACTAGCAAAGTATGCCCTGGGATGCTTTGAATGATGTTTTGTAACGAATTTTCTTAATCCATCCAATTCCCAAGAATTGGATGAATTACTTGTTTCATGAATTCAGGCTCTCCTAATATTTAAAGTTAGGAGTTGAAGAGTTTCATCCTGTGCCTTACTTTATAGACTTCTAATTTAGCGGCAATAGCAAATGGGCTAGGTGCATTCGAACATATAAGACAAGACACGCCCAAATACAGAGAAATCACAATTTAATGTAAAATGTAGATCTAAATTTAAAAGGTTAATAATCCAGTTAATTTTTTTTTTTAAGACAGCGTCTCACCCTGTCGCTCAGGCTGAGTGCAATGGCACGATCTTGGCTCACTGCAACCATGAGCTCAGCTCACTGCAACCTCTGCCTCCCGGGGTCGAGCAGTTCTCTTGCCTCGGCCTCCCAAGCAGCTGGGATTATAGGCACCTGCCACCACACCTGGTTAATTTTTTTTGTATCTTTTAGTAAAGACAAGGTTTCACCATGTTGGCCAAGCTGGTCTCAAACTCCTGACCTTGTGATCCCCCTGCCTCAGCCTCCCAAAGTACTGAGATTACAGGCATGACCCACCACACCCAGCCCACAATCCAGTTAATTTTTAAATGTTGGAAATAAAGTTTAAAAATATGTTGTTCACCCTTTTAAACTCAAAGTTTTAAATTTTACTTTTAACTTCCCCTAACTCATTTTTAATATTAACTTTGATGCTTACTCAACTCCATTTTTTAATTTCATGAAAGGTTTAACTTTTGCCCCTGTCCACTTGCCAGCCTCATCGGCTCATACTTTCAACTCCAGGGTTACCCAACTACTTGTAGTTTCCAGAACACATCATGTTGTTTCATACCTCTAGAGCTTTTCCACATGATCTTCCCTCCCTCTAAAATGTGCTTCATTCTTACCTTTCAAAAATGGTTCTTGGTCTCAGCTTCTCCAGGAAGCCTTCCTAATACCTGCCTCCCTCACCTTCAAAAGAAGGTCACCTACTTCCCTCTCTGTGCCAGACGTCACCTTTCACTCCCTCTTCACTGGTGCTCCCAAGACCCTATCTATTCTGCAACCATTTGTGCAGCACTCCTGGACTATGAGATCAGGAAGCATGCTACTCCCTCTTGGGAATGATGGATGCCTCATTTATCAAGACACAAAAAATGTATACTCAGTTTGCTCACTGATCCATGAAGCAAGCTTTTCTAGGGTCTAGTCAAATATATGTATACATACATTTTCCATATTGTTCTTTAATACTGAAATCTAGTCAATCTCTGAGACACACGTAAAATAAGTCACCATTGTCTATTATACTATGGTACAATTGTTCCTTACCCCCAAAGCAGCAGTCAGATGAATCAGAAGAAGGACACTGAAATGGACTTGGAGGGCAGCTTCTACATCAAATGAGAAAGAGAAGAGATCCCAGGCTTCACCATGTTTTTTTGTCAGCTACTCTGAGCTCATATTGACATCAAGGGTGCAGAACGTAGGAAAAGTCACTAAGAGAAAAACTGAGTTCCCAGGGTTTTGATTTAAATTAAAGAAACTAAAGATAACCCTCACTGCCTAGGGTAGCAAAAAAGCTGAAAACAGCTTAGCGTGGTGGCTCACGCCTGTATTCCCAGCATTTTGGGAGGATGAGGTGGGCAGATCACGAGGTCAGGAGATCAAGGCCATCCTGGCCAACATGGTGAAACCCCAACTCTACTAAAAATACAAAAATTAGATGGACACAGTGGCACTGCTTGTAGTCCCAGCTACTCGACAGGCTTAGGCAGGACAATCACTTGAACCAGGGAGGCAGAGGTTGCAGTGAGCTGAGATCGCGCCATTGCACTCCAACCTGGCAACAGAGTGACTCTGTCTGGGAAGAAGAAAAAAAAAAGAAGCTGAAAACACCACTGGATTCTGAGTATCAGGAGAGCCAGGCCCTACCTAGTCTCTTTGTTGCTCTACTGTGGTGTCTGGCCACTGTCTGGCACACAGCTGGTAATCAATAAATAGTTATAGAAAATTATGAATGCTTAGCACCAGAAGAAATTCATGCAATCACCTGGGACCATTAAGGAGTTGTAATAGCTTCAGTGGAATCAGCAGCTAGATACAAAGTCTGAATAGGCTGCATACTTTGGATAAAGTGAAGAGGTTGGCAGCGTGCCAAGATTTGAGGTCACGTATGTGCAAAGTAGAAAAGTTCCTTTTTAAAGTTTCCTTTCTTGTTAAAGAATAAGTGTGCTAATAACTTTGTTAAGCCCTATCCTATGTAGCTGTTAAACATGCCATGCCTACAAGCACATAGTCCATTCTATGTCCTTGTACTTTAACCAAGTTATCTGTGCTGGATGTGCTCACGGTCATGCCCCAGCTCTCCATTGCTTTTATCTGTTTAGAAAAGTTTTAAGTTGTTAGCCAATTGGGATTTAGTTTAGATTGTGAGGTCTGGTTCCAACCAACAGAGATCAGACACAGCAGTAAGGACAACCCCAAATGCATAAGGAATAAATTTGTCTGCTTTCCTTTGTTCGTTGTACTCTTGTACCACAGTGACTAGCAAGGGTACCCTTCCTGCAGTCCAGAAGTACAAATTACATTGCTGAAAGATCCTTTGTCTCAGTGCTAATTTTTCTTTGTGGCACCAAGCATCTATTTCCAACATGTGTCACCCAAATGTCTCTTCATAACTTAACCCCACTGAGCAGTGGTATTTCCTGTGTAACTCAACCAATATTACTCTGTTTAGAAAACTGTCACCTAGACAGGGTATGGTGGCTCACGCCTGTAATCCCAGCACTTTGGGGGGCCAAGGTGGACAGATCACCTGAGGTCCGGAGTTCCAGCCTGGCCAACACAGTGAAATCCCGTCTCTACTAAAAATATAAGAAGTTAGTTAGGTATAGTGGCAGGCGCCTGTAGTCCCAGCTATTCCGGAGGCTGAGGCAGGAGAATCACTTGAACCTCGGAGGAGGTTGCACTGAGCCAAGATAGCACCATTGTACTTCAGCCTGGCAGCAAGAGCAAAATTCTATTAAAAAAAAAAAACTGTTACCTAGTCTTATGTGAGGTAGATACACTCTTTCTTCTTATTGGCCATCTTCTTCTAGCAACGTCATTTGGTCTCTCTTAGAGGACTAACTTGAAATTAATTATATGTCTACAAATTCTTTTATTTAAGAATATCCAAATACTTAACAATTATGTTAGAAAGTATAAGTATCCCTAATAGGAAAGTCTGAAATCCTCGAAAATCAAAACTTTGAGCGCAAACATGATGCTCAAAGAAAATTCCTATTGGAGCATCTCAGATTTTAGTTTTTTTTGTTTTTTTTTTTTTTTTTTTGATTAGGGATACTCAACCAGTAAGAATAAGGCAGATATTCTAAAATCAAAAAATCTGAAATTCAAACTACTTCTGGTCCCAAGCATTTTGGATAAGAGATAATCAATCTATATAATCAAACGTAGGTCTTGGGTTTTACAATTCCTTCTTCCAACATGATAAAAATTGTCAAACCTGCTTTACAACACAAACTTAAAGACACAACATTCTGGGGAACACTGTTATGGTTATCTGGCTACAAAAATAACTTTTTGTGTAAACCAAACTCAACAAGTAACTGCTGATTCTTCATACACACCAAACACACAGTGATGAAATGCCTTGATCAAACTCTACCATCAAAGTTCAGGGGAAAAAATGCCAACAAAGAAAATAATATTCATTTAAGGGTCACTGTCCAAATTCTTTATTTCTTTTGGAGACAGAGCCGCATTCTGTGACCCAGGCTAGAGTGCAGTAGTGCAATAATGGCCCACTGCAGCCTTGACCTCCCCAGGCTCAGGTGATCCTCCCACCTCAGCCTTCGACTAGCTGTGACTGCAGGCATGCACCACCACGCCCAGCTAATTTTTCTATATTTTTGTAGGAGGGGCTTTCATTGTGTTGCCCAGGCTGGTCTCAAACTCCTGGGCTCAAGTGATCCTCCTGCCTCAGCCTCCCAAACTGCTGGGATTACAAGCATGAACCACCACACCCTACTGTCTCCTCAAATCAGAATTTTGGAAGATGAAAAAAAAAAATGGTCAGGCATATTTACATTGTCTTGGGGCATGGATAGAGTTTCCAGAAATGTAGTACTAAGACTAATCAACACACACCCATCTTTTTTCATGCAATCATTTTGACCAAAAATGTCACTCCTTACTTGGAAAAATCATTCCACTTACCTCTTGGAACACCTCACCTGTACCATCTGTGGCTGAATATATGTCTCTAAACCCTCCTATGTCAGGAGTTCCTTTATAAGCTTTGTCTACCTCTAATTCCTCTTTTCCACACATTCTTCTTCATTGTCACCAGCCTAGTGCAACAAAGTTAGTCATACCTGTACTTTATTCACTTTAGAAATATCCAGGAACCTATTACATATAATAATGCTTGTTGAACGAACAGAGCTACAATGAGAGGGACAAGTCACGGGTATGCCAAGAAGGACAATCCTGGTGAGGAACCAAACATTTTAATTGTTCAATCCATGCTTGGCAGATATAGATGGCCACAGCAGCCTAGCAGAGTTCCACAAATTTTACAACTGTTCTTCATTCTTTAGAAATCACCACAATTGCTTTAAACTTTTCATCCAAGATGCCAGAATATACATCACTGCCTTAGCAACAACTTGAGATTGAAGGGTTATGTGGTCATGATTTTTCAGTGCTAAATATTTAAAGATAAATGACTAAGATAAACTACTGCCCTCCTACACATAAACACACACACATATACACATAGGAAGGGCTGATTTTTTTTTAATTAAAGCAGAATTCTTCAGTGACCTTCTAAACAAATCTATTATATATTTTATTATTGAAACATAGCCTAGATTCACAAGGACAACTGAAAAAAAAATTACCCTTGGCATTTCCTAAAAGATGTGATTCAGAAGATATTTTTGGCTTTTTTCTGCAGACATATGTTGCCCAGTGGGATGTGACACTCTTCAGAGGTCTGAATCAGAAGGAAAAATGTGGAGACGATAAGGTCAGATCTGTTATGTACTAGCCTCATATGGTAAAACACATTTGCAAAATCAGGGCAAAATACTCTGGCTCCAGCATCTATAGTTTAGTTTCTGAACATACATCTTTTACTCGGCTATACCACGGGCTCTGAGTAAGTGTGTAGCCAGGCACATCTCAAGTCTGAAATCATTTAGCTCTCAGGGAAAACAGAGGCACACACACAAACACTGCACACATTCAAACAACTCTGACTTATGTTAAAAGCAGAACAGAATTACCTTCAGAAAGCACTTGTTAGTGGTCAGCACTGCTCAGAATGAAACAAACAAACCAGAGTCCAAATACAACCATGGACTGAATGCTGACTCTTGTGCTAAAGGTTATCATTATTATCAATGAAAAGGATTAAATTACATTTCATTTACAATTGTAAAATTTAAGGCTGTTTTCTACAAAATCAAACTTTGAAATACCAATTTAAAATATTTTGATAGCCACCCCTAAAATCATATGGCAGATAATTCTACTACATCTTGGTACATGGAGATAAATTGGGACTGATCTGGGGAACTTCTAGATTGCTATTTTAATGCACAAGTAAGCAGTTAAGTTTAGAAATGAAAAAAACAGTTACTAACACATCTCTCTCTATGGCTATACACCTCACTGCTGGCCTGATATGGTCTGGCTGTGTCCTCACCCAAATTTCATCTTGAACTGTAGCTCCCACAATTCCCAAGTGTTGTGGGATTAACCTGGTGGGAGGTAACTGAATTATGGGGGCAGGTCTTTCCCATGCTGTTCTCGTGACAGTGAATAAGTCTCATGAGATCTGATAGTTTTAAAAACAGGAGTTTCCCTGCACGAGCTCTCTTTGCCTGCTGCCATCCATATATGACGTGACTTGCTCCTCCTTGCCTTCTGCCATGATTGTGAGGCTTCCCCAGCCACATGGAACTGTAAGTCAATTAAATCCTTTTCCTGTATAAATTACCCAGTCTTGGGTATGTCTTTATCGGCAGCATGGAAACGGACTAATACTCGACCCTTTTTTAAAAAAGTGAAAAATTAGCCGGGCGCTGTGGCTCACACCTGTAATCCCCACTTTGGGAGGCCAAGGCAGGTGGATCACCTGAGGTCAGGAATTCAAGACCAGCCTGGTCAACTTGGTGAAACCCGTCTCTACAAATATACAGAAATTAGCCGAGTGTGGTGGCGGGTACCTATAATCCCAGCTGCTCGAGAGGCTGAGGCAGGAGAATCACTTGAACCTGGGAGGAGGAGGCTGTAACGAGCCAAGATTGCACCACTGCACTCCAGCCTTGTGACAGAGTGAGACGCCATCTCAAAAGAAAAAGTGAAAATTTTGCTTTTTTTTTTTTTTTTTGAGACATGGTTTTGCTGTCACTGAGGCAGTAGTGCAGTGGTGTCATCATGGCTCACTGCAGGAAACTCCCGGGCTCAAGTAATCTTACGGCTCAGCCTCCCAAGCAGTTGGGGCTACAGGTATGTGCCACAAAGCTCAGCATTTTTTCTTTTTTGTAGAGACAGGGTCTTGCTGTGCTGCCCAGGCTAGTCTCAAAACTCCTAGCCTTAAGCAATGTATTTGTTTTAAATAGCTGATTACTGTTCCTTAGTTACTATTTTACCTCAAGATCACTTAGTAAGCAATAAACAGCCTCTCTATGAAACAAACAAACAAAAAAACCCATTTTATAACAAAATTAGAAGGCCTGTGTATTATAATCCTCTGGTAGAATATGTCCCTTAAAAATTAAAGGAAACTAATTAGAAAAAAACTGCTATCACTAACACAATAAACTTTTGAGAAAATAAAAGAGAAAGGAAAAAAGAAGAAAACCACTTTACATATGTGTGTATACATATATACGTATATAAAAATATACATGTATATACACACACACAACACACAAAAAAAGAATATTTCTTAAGGGCCGGGAGCGGTGGCTCACGCCTGTAATCCCAGCACTTTGGGAGGCTGAGGCGGGCAGATTGCTTGAGGCCAGGAGTTCAAGACCAGCCTGGCCAATATGGTGCAACCTCGCCTCTACTAAAAAAAATACAAAAAAATGGCCAAGCATGGTGGTGGGCACCTGTAATCCCAGCCATTCAAGAGGCTGAGACAGGAGAACTGCTCGAACCTGGGAGGTGGAGGTTGCGGTGAACCGAGATTGACCCACTGCACTCCAGCCTGAGTGAGAGAGAGAGAGAGAGAGACTCTGTCTCAAAAACAAAACAAAACAAAACAAAAAACCCAACTAAACAAAGAATATTTCTTACCCAACTGGAAAGCACTGTAAAGGGAAGGCAGTACTGAACGTTTTTTCAGCAAGGGCAAAGCTGAGCAAACCACAGAGTACTCACCCTCCCTCTGCTCCCCACATCCCCACTTGGGGTTCCCTTGGCTTGGATCCACTGTAGTCATTTCCACCCACCGTTTGCAGGATGCCTCTCAACAGCCATATGGACCAAGATCATGAGTCATCTGTCATCAGAATGCCTTTCTCGACCTTTCCACATTCAATCACCTTTAGCACACTCAACAGGCACGTCCTCCGCAGAGCATGTGCCTGTGTAACATAAGGAGCCTAAAGCTGAACATAGGAACCAGGCATCCCTCGCACTCCACACCTTGCCAAATGGATTTACTCCAGAGCTTTAAAGAAAAATTGCAACTGAAAAAGTGACCATATGGGTTTTCAAGGAGAAAAATACTAACCAAATCATTTGGGAGGCTGACGTACTTTACTAAAACAGGCCTATGATGTGGAAGAACTTCAGTTACTCAGTCCTGAGGGGAAGACAAAGTCACGGCAAAAGCAAGCACTGAAGAGTTACAGAAAACGTTCCATAATTGAAATTGACTTTTATTCTGCCTGGCTACATAGTTTTAGAGCTATTTTTAACTGAACACTTTAAATAGTCACCCCCCCACCCTAAAAATTCAGGACCTGTACATTAGTCACAACAAATAATGACAAACACTCATATAGCACTTACATAAAGCAAGCACTCTTCTAAGCACTTTACATATATTTGCTCACTTTGCCCCTCTTTGCTAATCTGTGTTTCATAAGCAATCAGAGGCCCAAGGTCACACAGTCTGCCAGAAAGTGGCAGAGAGGGGATTCAAGTCAGGCAGTCTGGCAGCACCAGGGTCCATGCTCGCAATTATTACACTAACCCTCTTTCCAGAGGAGTTTAACGCAGATGATTGTTTTAAATACAAGACTTTTAAGTTCACTAAAACTACACTAATTCATTTTGCAAGATGAGAGGACTTAACAATTTAAAATATTAAACTAGAGATCCTGTTAAGTGGTGGCAAAGTCAAAGTTTATCAGTCGTGATAAATACCCACACAAAAAGCACTGGGGGGTGCTAAGGTTTGAATGTTCCCTCCAAAACTCATGTTGAAATTTAATTGCCTATTTAAAGGCATTGAGAGGTGGGGCCTTTAAGAAATTATCAGGTCATGAGGGCTCTGCCCTCATGAATGGATTAATGGGGTTGTTTAGCTCAGGAGTGGGCTCCTGAAAAAACTAAGTGTAACCCCTATTCCCTCTCTTGTGTGAGCCTTCTCATCATGTGCTGCCTTCCACCAGGTTACGACACACAGCAAAAAGACTCTCAACAGATAGGAGCACCATGGTCTTACTCTTCCCTGCCTCCAGAACTGTGAGAAATAAATTTCTTTTCTTTATAAATGACCCAACCTGAGGTATTCTGTTATAGCAGCTCAAAACAGACTAAGACAGAAAATGGATACCAAGGAATGGGGCTGTTTCCATAAAAACATCTAAAAATGTGGCCATAGCTTTGGAACCAGGTAATGGGTAGAGGCTGGAAGAATTTGGAGGAGGCAGCTAGAAACACCCTAAATTGCCATGAATGATGCATCAAGGGCAACTATGGTGAGAATTCAAAAGAAGAGGGAAGCTGTAGGGAAGGTCCGAATCTTCTTAAAAATTACTCAAGGGGGCCAGGCACGGTGGCTCATGCCTGCAATCCCAGCACTTTGGGAGGCCAAGGAGGGAGGATCACCTGAGATCAGGAGTTCAAGATCAGTCTGGCCAACATGGCAAAACCCTGTCTCTACTAAAAATACAAAAATTAGCTGGGCATGGTGCCACATGCCTATAATCCCAGCTACCTGGGAGGCTGAGACAGGAGAATCACTTGAAACTGG
Source organism: Cacajao melanocephalus (assembly GCA_963573385.1). Lineage (NCBI taxonomy): Eukaryota > Metazoa > Chordata > Mammalia > Primates > Pitheciidae > Cacajao > Cacajao melanocephalus. The sequence goes on along the minus strand of CAUYLG010068376.1, from coordinate 51,663 downwards.
GAGGTGGAGGTTGCAGTGAGCCGAGATCATGCCACAGCACTCCAGCCTGGGCGACAGAGTGAGACTGTCTCAGAAAAGAAACTACTCAAGTGGTCATGACCAGAATGTTAGCAGCAATTGGATACTAAAGGCCATTCTGATGAGGTCTCAGACAGAAATGTAAAAGAAGGTATTCGAAAATGGAGTAAAGGTTACTCGTTAGACAGTTGCAAAGACCTTGGCAAATTACGTCCGTGTCCTAGAGCTTTATGGAGTGCAAAACTTAAGAGCAATGAACTAGGATACGCAGAAGAAATCTCTAAGCAGTAAAGCATTCAAGCTGCTGTGTGGTTACTTTTAATTGCATAAAATGAGATTTGAGAGCAGAGAGATGATCAAATACAGTTGACCATTGAACACATGGGTTTGAACTCTGAGGACACACTTCATACCAAAATTTCTTCTTTTCTTTTGAAACAGGGTCTCACTCTGTCATCTGTCATCCAGACTGGAGTGCAGTGGTGTGATCATGCCTCACTGCTGCCTCAACCTCTCAGGCTAAAGTGATCCTCCCACCTCAGTCCCAAGTAGCTGAGACTACAGGCACATGCCACCACACCTGGCTAATTTTTGTAGAGATGAGATTTTGCAATGTTGCCCAGGCTGGTCTCCTGGGCTCAAGTGATCTGCCCGCCTTGGCCTCCCAAAGTGCTGGGATTACAGGTATGAGCCACCACACCCAGCCAAGGATTTTTTCAATAAATACAGTTGGCCCTCCATATCACTGGGTTCCACATTCACAGCCAAATGCAATACGGTATTGGCAGTACGCAAAACCCTTGCACATGGAGGACTGACTTTTCATATCCATGGGTTTCACAGGGCTGGAATATGCATGGATTCTGGTATGAGGGAGTGATCCTGGAACCAATCCCTTCCCACACCGCTTACCCTCGGCAGATACTGAGGGATAACTATATAGTTAAAAGAAAAGCAAAACAGAAGAATTTGGAAAATTCTTGCATGGCCATGTAAAGAGTGGAAAAGTATGTTCAAGAGGGAATATTAAGTGTGTGGTCAAACAACCTATTGCTCAAGCATGGGTAGGAAGGAAGCCAGGTGCTATCAATCAAGACAATGGAAGAAAGACCTCAAAGGCATTTCAGAGATCACTAGACTGCCCCTCCCATCACAGACCCAGAGCTCTAGGATGGTAGACTGCTTTCAGGAGATGGATAGCATTCCTTGGCCTCCCCAGCCATGACTCAAACAGCTTCAAGCATGGCTCCAGAATGCAAGTGCTGCAGGGCATGGCTTCTTCCACCTAGATTTCAAAGAATGCCAGGGACTGCTTGGAGGCCCAGACAGAGACCTATTGCAGGATAGAGCCACTGCAGACAGCCCCCATTAGGACAATGCCCAGTAGAACTGTGGGGTCAAGGCTGCCACAGAGTCCCCACTAGGGCAATGCCTAGTGGAGCCATGGGAGTGGGCCATTGTCAACATCCCAGAACTGTAAATCCACCAGTATACCACTCCAACCGATGAGAGCTGCTGAGTGGACTGAGCCCAGCAAAGTCACAGGGGGTGGGGCTTCCGACGCCCGAGGAGCCCAACTCCCATCCCAGTGTGCCCAGGAGGCAGAATGTGGGGTCGATGGAGATATTCTCCATCTTTATGACTTAATGTCTCCCCTGTTGTATTTTGGACTTATCAAGGACCACTTTCTTCTTGCCTATTTCTTCTTTTGGAATGGTAATGTCCATCAAACACCTTCCTACCATAGCATTTTGGAAGTAGATGACTTGCATTGAATTTCACAGGCTCACAGCTGAAGGGAATTTGTCCCAGAATGAATTGTACCTTATAAATCTTACCCACATCTGATTCAGATTGGACTTCTGAGTTGATACTAGACCAAGTTAAGACTCTGGGGGCTATTGGGATAGAATGAATGTATTCTGTATATGAGAAGGACATGAGTTGTTTTCTGTGGGGAGGTGGGTAGAGGCAGAATGCTAAGGTTTGAATGTCCCCTCCAAAACTTATGTTGAAATTTAATTGGCAATGTCATGTTATGGGAGATGGAGCCTTTAAGAGGTCATTAGGTCATAAGGGCTCTGCCCTCATGAATGAATGAATGCTCTTATCAGAGAAGTGGGCTCTAGAAAAAACAATGGGCTCCTGATAAAAGGATAAGTTCAGTTCCCATTGCCTCTCAGAGGCATGCACTTCTTCCCCATGTGATGCCTTCTGCCAGGGATGGTGCAGCAAGAAGGCTCTCATCAGATGCTGACACCATGCTCTTGGACTTTCCAGCTTCTAGAACTGGTGAGAAATAAATTTCTTTTCTTTATAAATGGCCCAGTCCAAAATATTCTGTTGTAGCAGCAGAAAACAGACTAAGAAAAGGGCTAACTTTTGTGGGTTAAAAGTAGAGTCTAGAGAAATTAACAAGTCTAGGTTATGAAACTCTACACTACCCTCTCTAGTGTAGAGTTTCTTATGAAAACTAAGAAACTCAAAAAGCCTGGAAGGCAATAAAAGAAAACCCTGGGGCTGTAGTACCTAACATCAGCCATACCTCCTATTAATTCTTTCTCCTCAATTCACTCTATTATGAATGGTGCCTCCGTCTTCCATCCCACTGCTATTATTGCTTAAATTCAGGACTTCAACATCCCTTAGTCCAGTTATTCCAGTGATCTCTGGTTTGTAGTCACAACTCTCCTCCATGCCCCAGCACCTAATCTCTCCTGTGCTGCTAATGGAATAGTCTTTCTGAGAGACAAATATGATATTACACCCCTACTTAACAACTCTTCAGTGCTTCAAAAAGCTAACAAATTCCAGTTCTACCAGCTTTATGCAAAATCAAAGGCTATCCACCCCAGGATTTTCTCTGCAACCTCTGCTTGCAGGCTCAGAAAAATACTAAGATAACTCATTCCCCTTTCACTCTGTTTACACTGTCCCTCCGCTGGAAAAAGAAAAAAAATCTACCTTCCCTATCCCCATTCATCCACCTGAGGACCATTTATCTATTCTTCACTTTCCATACAGTTCTTCCAACCCCTCCTCCTACCAACAGAACAGATAATTTTCCCTTTTATAGTGTCAGTAACACTATAAAATTTATAATTTTCACTTTTATAGTGTCAGTAACAGTGTCTTCCTATTTACCAACAATGTTGAAATCAACCTCCTTGCATCTTTAGGCAGAAATCCAGAATGGAACTGCTGGATCAGAAAGTATATATAATGCTAACTGCTCTCCAAAGGTTGCTCATTTTATACTTTCAACAATATTTGTTTCCTACACATTCAATAAAAGATTTTCCAATGTTCTTTTCTGTTAATCTGACAGGTGAAAAATAATAATTCATAGTTTTATTGTGTGTGTCCTGTGGTGAATGAAAGAACATCTGATTGAAGAGGAGTTATCCTCAGGATGACTTATGGAAACAAAAGGGCTGAAGCAATAACAGAAATCTGGTGAAGATTTGCTTCAAATCAGCGGTTCTCATGATGGTGATCCAGAGACAGAAGAAATAAGAGGCTTCACCACAATGGGTTCCTATCATGTTGCCAAATTGCAATATTAAATAAATGACAGAAAGTTTAGAAAATAAGGCATTTTCCAATCGGTAAGCAGTTAAGAGAGTGTGCAAGACCTTAACCGACAATTCCCAGAAATCCAGTTTACTCACAGCTTCAACTCACCATCGAGGAGCCAGTGCTGGCCACGCCTATTCTCCAACTCGGACATCATTAGGCGTGTGATCACATGGTCTGGAACCAAAAGCCTTTTCTCTATGTACTGCTTTGCCATCTCACCAACCTCTATTAAAAAGACAAGAAAAAAAGAGGTATTCAAGAAAACTTCCCAAACAAAAAGCTTCCCAACTCTTTTCTGACAGTTTTGCCTTCTCTCCATCCTTCCTGATATGGGAGGAAATTTTTAGGTAGTTGTAGGTATGTTTTTAGTTTTTAAAATATTCACTTCAATAAGTGGGACTGTTGCTTATTTAACACATTTATCTCCCAAAACATTATAAAAGCAGCTCTTTGAGACAGCATAGCACCCCCTACTCCCAACCAAAAAAAAAAAAGAAGAAAGAAAGAGTGGCCAGGTGTGGTGGCTCATGCCTGTAATTCCAGTACTTTGGGAGGATGAGGTGGGAGGATCACTTGAGCCCAGGAGTTTGAGCTGGCAGTGAGCTCAAGCTTACTGATTGTGCTGCTGCATCCCAGCTTGGGCAACAGGAGGAGACCCTGTCTTCAGGGAAAAAAAGAAAAAGAAAAATACATAAATTGGGCAAGAAAAAAATAAGAGTAGAAAATAAAGTCAAGAAGTAGGATGGTACATAAAAGACTGATAAAGAGAAACCCTGGATACTTCCTAGAGGTAAGCCACAAATTGGGCACTGCGCCTCTCAACAGTTTATGGCAGCAAGAAACGTGATCAACCACACAATGTACAGAAGACTAAAGGAAGATGAGAAGCACAACCATTCCTTAGAGAGACCAAAGGAAACAAGTTCCAGTGGTCTAAAAAGAATGCCACATAACACAAACAACAACAGCGTTACGTCTTTTCATGAACTTCAATGTAAGAAGATGGCACCTTGCTGACACAGCTGGAAAAGCAACTCAGTGTTATTAGTGGAATGCCAGGTTCATAAAAGGATGTGAAGTTTTAACAAAACCACACAAATACTTTCAGGGGAAAACTGCTTCTATCTTCATTTAAAATACTAATTTCCTATATGTAGAAATTGTGAGTTGCATTTAGCAGAACAAACTATCAGTTTAAATCTGTACATTTCCAAGAACTAAATTTGTGTTTTATTGTTTTTTTTTAAATCACAAGTGAAATCCTCTGCTCTTGAGGCAACTGATAATGAACCCTTAAGAATCACATTCTAGACAGACCAATTGAGTTCTTTTAAAAACACAAAGAGCCAGGCATGGTGGCTCACGCCTGTAATCCCAACACTTTGGGAGCCTGAGGATCACCTGAGGTCAGGAGTTTGAGATCAGCCTGGCCAACACGGAGAAATCTTGTCTCTACTAAAAATAAAAAAATTAGCCAGGTATAGTGGTGGGCGCCTGTAATCCCAGCTACTCAGGAGGCTGAGACAGGAGAATTGCGTGAACCCAGGAGGTGGAGGTTGCAGTGAGCCAAGACCGCGCCACTGCACTGGCTGACAGAGCAAGACTCAGTCTCAAAAAAAAAAAAAAAAAAAAAAAAATTAGCTGGGCATGGTGGTGGGCTCCTATAATGTCAGCTGCTCAGGAGACTGAGGCAGGAGAATCACTTGAACCCGGGTGGCAGAAGTTGCGATGAGCCAAGATCACACCACTGTACTCCAGCCCGGGTGACAGCAAGACTCCATCTCAAAAAAATAAATAAGCAAAAATAAAAACACAAAGCAGAATTGATATTACTAGAAAAAGGCTCAAGAATCATTTGACACCACTTACTTTTTTTGGGGCTACGGAGTCTCATTCAGTCGCCCAGGCTGGAGTGCAGTGGCACAATCTCGGCTCACCACAACCTCTGCCTCCCAGGTTCCAGCGATTCTCCTGCCTCAGCCTCCCAAGCAGCTGGGATTACAGGTGTGCGTCACCATGCCCAGCTAACTTTTGTATTTTTAGTAGAGACAGGGTTTCACCATGTTGGCCAGGCAGGTCATCAATTCCTGACTGACTTCAAGTGATCCGCCTGCCTTTGCCTCCCAGAGTGCTGGGATTACAGGCGTGAGCCACCGAGCCTGGCCTCCCCACTTTCACCTTTAATTTAGGTAGAGCCCTTGCTTCCCCAAACTCAGTCTGTACACCACAACCTCAACTTAAGCACTGAAAATATGCACTGTGAAGAGCTCCATGTCTCTTGGGTACCACCAGTAGACAAGAAGCTCAAAACGCAAGCTCAACTGACACAGATTCAAGAACACGCTGCACAAGGTGAAACAAGACAGCCAGCCACATTGGTGAATGTGACTGAACATGAATGTGAATGAGCTACAGTCATTCAACAAGTATTATATTTAATGACTGCATACCCCATAACAAGCCATATTCTAGAGCTATAGCAGTGAATAAATAAAAGTTCCAGCTTACAGATACTTAAGCAGTATTGCTTTAAGAGGGACAATAACCATTAGTTGAGTGCATACTGTGTCCCAGGCACTGGGCTTTAAGTGCTTTATGTTATTTCACTTCATTTAATCTTCTTAAGATCCTCACCTTCAGATAGAAGGTAATGCCAGCATTTTTTATAACAGCTTTATTGTACTAATTCACACACTCTAACATTAGCCATCTTAAAAAGTACAACTCAGCAGCTTTCTGTATACTCTTAATGTTGTGCAACCATCACCACTCCCTAATTTCAGAACACTTTCATTACTTCAGAAGGAAGCCCTGCCCCATAGCAGTCACTCCTTATTCTCCTCTCCCTCCAGCCCCCACCAATTACTAATCATTCTGTCTCTATAGATTTGCCTACTCTGGACACTTCTTATAAACAGAATCATACAGTTTTTTGTGACTTTTTCTTTCACTTAGCATAATGTTTTCAAAGTTCATTCACATTGTACCACTTATCAATATTTCGTTCCTATTTATAGCTAAGTAACATTTCATTGCATGGTTATGCCACATTTTAGTCATATATATATATACATATTAGTTAACGGATATTTGGCTTGTCTTCTACTTTTTGGCTATTATGAATAATGCAACAGTAAAAGTCTGTATACACTGTGTGAGTGTATGTTTTCAGTTTTCTTGGGAAGTACCTGTGTGGTATCTATGTTCTACATCTAAACAATCACTATCAGAAAAGATGCATGGAGTAACTGACAACTTGAATGCTATCCTACTCTGCAATAGTCACGCCAGGCCCAAAGCCTCATTCTTAGTCTCATCCACCAAACTTTAAGGTAGAAAAACAACAAATATAAATCTTCCAAGGTGAAAGACCAAAATGTGTACTTTGCCTTGTTTTCTAGAACTCTGGATCTAATTATATATTAAGGTATTTGTTCACTCACTTTCTGCCCACTCTACTGGAAATTATTAGCTCAATGAAGGAAAAGGTAAAATAGTTTGTTCAATGCCACATCCTCAGTCCTTAAAATATTGTCTGGCATAGATTAGATGCCCCATAAAAATGTGTTGCATGGGCCAGGCTGATGGCTCACACCTGTAATCCCAGCGCTCTGGGAGGCCAAGGTGGGTGGATCACCTGTGGCCAGCCTGGGCAACACAGCAAAACTCCATCTCTACTAAAAATACAAAAAATGAGCCAGGTATGGTGATGCATACCTGTAATCCCAGCCAGTTGGGAGGCTTAAGGCACAAGAATAGTTTGAACACAAGAGGCAGAGGTTGCAGTGAGCTGAGATCATACCACTGAACTACAACCTGGGCGACAGAATAAGACTGTCTCAAATAATTAAATTTACATTTAAAAATTTAAAAAATATGTTGCATGAATGAACACCCTGAAGATAAGAGAATTTTCTTTTACCTGGCAAAAATCAATCTGATCTTCTTGGAGAGTTATTACAGAACCATTATCCCAAGATCAAATATGGCCCAACCTCACCAGATAGGAAAGTTTTGAAGAGATATGACACAAGCAAAGTGTGATCATAACTAGTTAAGATGCTCATATTAGGCCAGGCACAGTGGCTCAAACCTGTAATCCCAGCACTTTAGGAGGCCGAGGCAGGAGAATCACCTGAGGTCAGGAGGTTGAGACCAGCCTGGCCAACATGGTAAAACCCCATCTCTATTAAAAATATAAAAATTCACCAGGTGTGGTGGCGCATACCTCTAATTCCAGCTACTGAGGCAGGAGAGCTTGAGCCCAAGAGGTGAGGGTTGCAGTGAGCCAAGATCAAGCCAGCCTGGCTGACAGAGCAAGACTACATCTCAAACAAACAACGACAACAACAAAAAGCAGTCATATTTGGTTTCACAGCCCAGTCTTATTTCTGCAGCATTTCAAAACATGAATGGAAGTGAACCAGGTTGGGTAGGGAAAATGAGAAGAAGGAAACACCAACAGCAAATGTTGTGGAGGTGTGGGGCCATTTGGTATACCTGGAGGAACTTTACAAGCACTGACACTCAAAGAAAAGCACACCAGTAAGAGATGGTGCTCGATGGGCAGGATAAGGAGTGTGAACTTTGAGGAATTTGAAGTTGTTTTAGAAATGCTATTCCTAGAGCCAAGACCAGCTACTGAAATCGTAGGGACTAGTGCAAATTGAAAATGTTCTTCTTGTTGGAAAATGAAGAATTTTGAGATAACAGCAGAGCACTAAACACAAAGCCTTATGTGCCTACAAAGGGTACAGGCCCACGGCAATGTCATACTTGGATGTAGGTGGCACGGTGGAAGCAAAGGAGGCTATGATAATAATCCAAGCAGAAGATGAAGGCCTCAAATAAAGCAGAAGCAGTGGAGGAAGACCTTCATGTGCCCCTTGAGAGAGAACCTTGAGTTAATCCAACACAAGCAGTACAACCTCAAGTTTAAAATAACTGTGGAAGACTTCCAGAGGCATCTTACTCCAATTTACTACTTGAGAGATCTAAGTGCAGCACACTCTTCCAGCTATTCCTGCCAGCCTTGGCTCCTCTCCCAAGCAGGGCAAGCAACATGTCCTCTAACCTAATACATAATCACACTTGTCCCACATATCTCAATATCCACCATGAAAACCCAGAAAGATCTCCAGACAAAGCAAAATGACCTTAACATATTTGCAACTTAATGAAGACCTCATGACAACAGCAAACTGCAATAAAGCATCCCGTTAGACTGAGGCCCATTTCGGAAAATGGGACCTTCATCTGTCCTTGTCAGTTTGCTTGGAAGAGAAAGCAGCATCATTAAATGCTGATGATAGCATGTTTGGACATATCTGCTCTAATTTCTCAAGTAGTATTCCAAAGGCTGTGAACACACAGACATGGTCTCACAACTTCTGAATCCTGAGTGTGTTCTCATACACATACATCACACAAATAATTCAGAAAGCACTAGGAAGGTCTCAAATAAATGTAATAAATATAGGGTGTCCAAAATAGGCCAGGAGCTTTGCCTTTTTCTTAAGTTTCACAACAAAACCAACAGATAAATCCATCACGTGTTTATCGGATTAAACAAAACACCAATAATTAAGGCGACATATAAAAAAACTTCATGAAGGGAAAGATGAAGCATCAGATTACAAACATTATATATAATAAAATTATGTGTTCATATAGAGAGAAAGATAGATGGATAGTATCATCCACAATGTTAAGTATATTAGAAGAAAATTAATGTTGCACCTATCTTACAACGACATAAATTTTGTGGCAATTCATCTTAACAACCTATTCCATTCAACCACTCTAAATTCAAATACATATAATCTTGGTAACCTTGAGAAATATACATTTTCAATTTCTAACTACGTCAGATAATATATAAATTTTCAGAATTTAAGAGTATTAAACTGTGCATTTTAAGATAACACAAAACTGAAGACTATCTATTAAGTTGGTCATCTCTCCAAAATTCATGCTTCCTGGATATGGAAAGATATTTTGTTAGCCTCAATTCCTACATATTAAAAGTTGTCCACATTTACATCAATAGACTGAAATAGATCATTGTATTCAGGGTAACATATGCCAAAACACTGTCAACTGTTGAAGGAGTAGGATGTTGGACTTACATTCTGCATTATCTTAAGGCTAGTTAAAAAGAAAATACCTCAGCCAGGCACGGTGGCTCACACCTGTAATCCCAGCACTTTGGGAGGCCAAGGCCGGCAGGATCACAAGGTCAGGAGTTTCAGACCAGCCTGGCCAACATAGTGAAACCCTGTCTCTACTGAAAATACAAAAATTAGCCAGTAGCAGGCGCCTATAGTCCCAGCTACTCAGGAGGCTGAGGCAGGAGAACTGCTTAAACCCAGGAGGAAGAGGTTGCAATGAGCCAAGATTGTGCCACTTCACACCAGCTTGGGCAACAGAGTGAGACCACATCTAAAAAAAAAAAAAAAAGAAAGAAAGAAAACACCTCTTAGTAGAAGAGCCAATAAGCAGATGATATTTCTTTAGAAAAACCGTAAGAACACAAATACACACACAGATATTTATATAGCACAAAATCCATTCTACAGCAACTCTAAATACTCTGGACAGTCAGCATAAACACTGTAGGGACTGAATGACTCTCAAAAAGAAATAAATATCGGCCAGGCACAGTGGCTCAAGTCTGTAATCCCAGCACTTTGGGAGGCAGAGGTTGGGTGAATTTCCTGAGCTTGGAAGTTCAAGACCAGACTAGCCAACATGGCAAAACCCCTAAAAAATACACAAAATTAGCTGGGCATGATGGCGCACACCTGCAGTCCCAGCTATTCTGGAGGCTGAGGCATGAGAATCGCTTGAACCCAGGAGGCAGAGGTTGTAGTGAACCAAGATCACGCCACTGCACTCCAGCTTGAGCGATAGAGCAAGACTGCCTCAATAAAAAAAGGATCCAAAATGCCAAAGGCTGATTTTGGTCTTGAAACGAGAAGGAAAAAAAAGTACACTGTTCCCTTTGAGAATATAGGGTATGGTTAGTTTTGTGGTTTGAATACTCTTTAAATCCACTAAATACTCATTCAGCTGATATTTATTAAGCATCTATGTGCCAGGCCCTGTATCAATTTAGCATGAGGCCTGTTCCAGAGCTTAGAATCTTAAACACCAGGATTGGGTACTGCTAATTCACCAAAAGCTTTCAATAGCAAAAGTTTATGGAATTTTACTCTGTGTCAGGCAGAAAAATTAAACAGCCAGTAGTCATCCCAAGGTATAGAGGCTCTTACGCTGCCAATAAAGTTCTACATAAATACATTATGAAATAGGAATAGGCTATAGGTCACAAACTAAATGAAAGCGTTTAGTCAAACATTCAATCTGCCAGCCAATTCACCTTTCACTACTGAAGAGATTCTCTCTAAAATACTAGTCCAGGGTTACAGAAAGCCAACCAGGTTACCTTAGGTTCCGGACACTGGAGACAGACAGATTTGTTTTAACAAAAGTGGTGATTAACACTGCAAAATAATGGACTTCAGTTAGGTAAAATCCATCAGCTGGAATGAAAGTTCTCTCAGGATCAAATCTCAACTACTAATACTTTAAGCAAAGGCAAATGAGGTTTGTTTTTTTTGTTTTATCTCAATGTCTTTTCTCTTTGCCACATGCTTTTTTTCAATAAGTAACCCAGGCGGGGCCGACAATGACAAGTGTGTTTTGTGACACAGGAAAACAAAAGTACATACCAGAAGTCAGCTGTCCAGTGACCTATGAAAGAGCTACTCCTGTATCACCCCAGATCATCACCTCTATTCCAAAGCCACTCCAATTACTCAGAACCATGGCTAAAAATTCTCTGAGCACACCACTTCTCCAAACAAAATTTTCTGCAAATTCTACGCACCAGGCACCACATAAGGCACTAAAGATACAAACATGGTACCCTTGAACTGTGTGTGGTCGCTCACACCAGTAATCCCAACACTTTGAGAGACCAAGACAAGAGTATCCCTTGAGGCCAGGAGTTCGAGACCAACCTGGGAAACATATTAATAGCAAGACCCCATCTCTATAAAAAATTTAAAATTAGCTAGGCATGGTGGCACATACCTGTAGGCCCGGGGACTCCAGAGACTGAAGTGGGAGGATCACTTGAGCCCAGGAGTTCCAGGGTGCAGCAGGCTATAACTGCGCCACTGCACTCCAGCCTGGACGAAAGAGAGAGCTCTTGCCTCTAAAAAATTAAAAATATACTGAGCAACTACTCTGTGCCCAAGTGGCACATTTCCCTAAATATCAGAGAAACCACAAAGGGGGGGTGCATCAGAAGTTACCTGTGATCTTCGTCAGATCGCTTGATCAGACATCAAACAGATGACAACTTGGCCTATCACAACAAATTCAAGTTATAGGAATGGCTTCCTATCATTTATTGGCACAACCCAAAAATAAAAATAATAAAGGCTTAATTCTGGCTGGGCACGGTGGCTCACGCTTGTAATCCCAGCACTTTGGGAGGCCGAGGCAGGCAGATCACCTGAGGTCAGGAGTTTGGGACCAGCCTGGCCAACAATGGCGAAACCCCATCTCTGCTAAAAATACAAAAATTAGCCAGGCATGGTGGTACACACCTGTAGTACCAGCTACTCAGGAGGCTGAGGCAGGATAATCACTTGAACCTGTGAGGCGGAGGTAGCAGTGAGCTGAGATTGCACCACTGCACTCCACCCTGGGCGACAGAGCAAGACGCTGTCTCAAAAAACAAAAAAGGCTTTATTCTATATGTTTTTGTCTAAGGAGCCTGCTGATTTATGTAAAAGTCTAACACAGACACAATTGTAAAATATAATGTTGAGGGCACATTCATATACAGAAGTACATGGTAAAGCAAGAGAATAATTACCAGATGCAGGATAGTGCTGGAGGAGAAAGATGGAGAACGGAGCTATGGGGGCTTTAAGGGTACTGGTAACATTCTGTTTCTTAGGCCGGTGGTAGATATACAATTGTTATCCTTTACAACACCCACACACCCATCTGTATCCTCTTTTTGTTCTGACCATCTACAAAGTGAAGGCAAACTGGATACACAAGACAGAACTGAATGAATGTTCACAAAAACAGCAAATTCCCAAGATGCCTGGCTAAGTCACCAGAAAGAGATAATTACTCAATGTTCTTTTCATTGTTCTAACCAGAAAATGCTGAGTCAAAGACCCCTGTAAACAAGCTCAACTCCCCTGTGAGACTGCTCTACCCTGAAGTATCAGACTGTGTGTAAGGAAAAGAACCAGGAGAAACCTTGCTCACCCTGGTATCATCCCTTCACCAAAACATCACTAATAATGGCAGTGCGCACACACGCATCTCAAGAGGGCTGGTTAAAAATGAACTGTATATAGCTTTGTGATTCTTCAAACTGTAAGTTCTTTATCTCCGCACTTGTAAGAATATTTTGGCACTGAAGTAGTTATTTGGGGGAAAAATACAGTGAAGAAAAACTTCATTCTGTAAGTTATCCCTAACATGACTTTGATGAATCTCTTCCAGTAAGAAAATAAGCTTTAAAAAAACAAAACAAAACAAAAAAAAACCTTGGTTCAAAAAAAAGATGTCAAAGTCCTTTAGAGGAAGAAATTACAGAAGAAACTCCTAAATTTAGGGCATTTTAGCACTTAACTGATTCATTTCAGACGTCCAGTATCCACCCTTCAACTGGTCTTTGTTCAAAGCTTGACTTTCTTTTCCTTTGCACCAAAAATACAGTTTTAAATCACTCCCTGACACTTGCTATGGGTAACTATGAAGAAAACACGTCAGCCTCCTGAGTAGCTGAGACCACAGGTGCGTACCACCACGTCTAATTTTTCTATTTTTAGTAGACATGGGTTTCACCATGTTGCCCAGGATTGTCTCAAACTCCTAAACTCAAGCGATCCTCCTGCCTCAGTCTTCCAAAGTGATGGGATTACAGACATGAACCACAGAGCCCAGCCCAAATAAAATTCTGACTCCAGTATAACTGGTCAAGTACATACTCTTTAGAGCCAGACTGCCTGAGTTCAAATCCTGGCACCACTACTTAAAGGCTGTAAGACTTTGGTCACATGTGTTTTTGCCTAAGTCAAGTTTGTGCCTCAGTTTCCTCATCAATAAAATGGGAATGATATCACTTAGAGTTGTTTTGAAAGTTGTATGTGATTAATATAATATGTAAAAAGGACTTGGAATGATGCCGCTTTGCAAATTTCATTCAAGAACATGGAGATACTAAGTATTTGTTTCCCTGTGCCAAGGGTTGTTCTTGACCATTTCTTTTTTATTTTTGTTTTGGAGACAGGGTCTCACTCTGCCAGCCAGGCTGAATTGCAGTGGCATGATCACAGCTCACTGTGGCCTTGATCTCCCATACTCAAGTGATCTTCCCGCCTCAGCCTCCAGAGAAGCTGAGACTACAGGCATACACCACCACACCTGGCTACTTTTTTTTTCTTCTGTAGAGATGGGGGTCGCATTATGTTGCCCAGGTTGGTCTCAAACTCTTGGGTTCAAGTGATCCTCCTGCCTGGGCCTCCCAAACTGCTGGGATTACAGGCATGAACAACCACACCTGGCCAACTCTAAACAGTTTATATACCTGAACTCATCAAATGCTCACAAATATCTATGAAATCTAAGATATAATTTTCCCTCTATCTTAGAAGAGGAAACTGAAACAGAGAAATTAAGTAACTTGCCCAAAGTAACTGAGTTAATAAGTCATATGGCCTAGACTCAACTTCAAGCAGGTTGGCCCCAGTCCATTTTCTTAAACACTACTCACTGCCTCTCAATGTCTGTAAGCATTTTCTTGAACAGAAACGCTTTGTGTGTTAGCATATACACTGCTGAAATATGAAGCTAGCACCTGTATAAAAGGGACAGGTTCTTTAACTAAAGAACCGAGCTCCTGACTATAAGGAAAATCTGGTCCTGCTCTGTATAACCACTGCTTCCTTTAGGCACTGTATCTCTAAGCTAAAAACTTACACGAAGTGTTTCTATGTAGCTGCTTCCTACCAAACTATAAGCATCCTATAATTCCATTCCTCCTCACCAGTCAGCTTCCTTTCCTCTCTCCCAGACCTTCTCCCTCTCCCAATCCATCCTAGACACCACTCCCAGAGAGAACTTCCAAAAACACAAGGCAGCACATATATTGCCGCGTCACTCACAGCACAATGTGTTCCTTGGCTTGCAGGATGGCGTGGATGAATGCTCCTTAGGATAACATTCCAAGTCTCTCTGATCTGGCTACTATTGCTCAACCTTACCTCCCACCCTCATTTCTTTATCATTCCTCCTTTGACCCTTGTCTGTGCCAGGCACAGAGTCAAGTGTGACTGTGGTTCCTACCCTCCAGCAATCTACAGTCTCATGGAGTAAAGACAGGACAGAATACAGAGGTGGATACCCCAATCTAACCTCAGGTCCAAAAGAAGCCTCCCACTCTGGAGTCAGGTTTCTGAAGGGCTAGCAAAAGTTGCATGGAAGAAACACCCTTCAGTCTGTGTGTTCCTCTAAGAGGCTTTCCCTGATCATTTTCTCCTATGTTACCTTGAGAGTTAATCTCCTCTTCTGTAATCCACCAGCACATGAGCTAAAGCTAGTCCATTCGGTGTCTGTACTACAGAGGTGTTCCCTCTGGGCAGAGGCAGCCCTGTGGGCCCCCAGCTGAGTAAACACATTGTGGCTCTGCACACATTTCAAGATGCTCATTTCTCCAGGCAGACTCAGCTGTGTGCTGGGGAAACACAGCTTGGTGGGCAGAACCAGGGTTGGACTGCAGGCCCCACACTCCCCTCAGCCAGGTTCCTCCCCCACACAAGTCATGATTTGTACAATCGTATGCAGTGGCCTTGTACCTTTACCTGACATTTCACTCATCTTGTTGAACAGGCATTGTTACAAATTCTCCAGAGCAGATTATAATCCCCTTGAAGCCAGAGGCTATTTTATCAGTCATTGAGATGAAGAATTATCATATCTTTAAATTCTTCCACCTTCCCATCCACAGGGCCCTACAAATTATCAGATTATCTCACTACACCGTTTAACATATCTTACTTATGTATCCCGATAGCCACAGTCCTGACTTTAAGGCAATTAAGACTCAGAAAAGCCTTCTCAACAAATCAAACACCATGTGCAGCAATGTTTCTTTAAATGCTATCTTAAAGTCTGATTCTTTGGCAAGACCTGAATAACTGAGTAAAATGATTGAATTAAGCAAAGCATTCTCTTACCTGTTTAGACTACCTCAGTGGACATTTGGTGCATGTTGCCCTTGGTTCTCACAACTATTGCTTCAGTCTACACAAGTTGGTGCAGAAAGTTCATTACCACAGGTTGTGTTTGGATACCAAGCCTGATCTCTTAACAAGAAAGGATCTGTTCCCACAAGTGGATGCTTGCTCTTCCTGAAGCTATCTGACATTCTTAAACACCCACAAAATGCATGAGTCAATTCTGAAAGACTTCTGAGATTAGGATTCCAAAGTATTCTCTGACAGAAGTAGCAGAAAGGTCAGCATTAAGGAAACAATTTACCACTTTTAACGTATAGGTACACGGAAGTCACCTCAAGGGAGGTTGTACAAGGCTACCCCAACAAAACCCAGATGCTCCTCTTTGAGCCAACTCTTCTGGGTATCTGTGTGACACAGATAAACTTTACCCTAAAAGTGTCCTGGTAAATCTTAAGCCAGCAGGGATTTGTAAGTTGTTTCTAAAGAAGGTAACAAAGATAGGTTTACAATTTAATATAATTTTTAAAACTTTGAAACCCATTTTTATTCCTTTGGACATTAGACTAATATCCTCGTGACATCAAGTCACTGATCACTGGTCTCCGAGGGAAAAAGAGACCTCACATGGAATACACCTGTCTTCAACACCTTTCCTCTGCCATTTAGTCTGCAATATTTAGCTCATGATAGTATAGCAGGACAAGCTGCAGACGAAACCTCCCAGACACCAGATTTAAAGGAAGTGGCTTTATTCGGCCGGGAGCATCGGCAGACTTGTGTCTCAAGAACCGAGCTCCCCGACAAATAAAATCCTAGCCTTTTTAAAGGTTTACAGTTCTAGAAAGTACATGTGAGAGGGTCGTGATGGATGAAGCAGGTGTGGGGTAGCTGACCAGGTAGGGGTTTGAGCAAAACTGAGCGAGAACAATCGAGGATGTTTCTCCATATTATGCGTTGGATCCATAGACAGGAGTGTGATTAAGGGTGGGGAGTTTAATCTTTAACCTCCAGGCCTGGATGGCGGAAACAGCTGACCTTGCCATTGCCCTCATGCCTGCTATGTCTCAACTTTTACTCCTCCTCCTTTGAGACAAAAGACAGGAAAAAAGGGTCTCTTTCCTCAATAGGGGCAATTATTGTTGGTCTTCAACCAAAGGATGTTGTAGCCAGCATTGTTCAAATCTGTGATCTGCACAATCGATTACCATCCAAGTCAAAAGCAGGTTAATAGTAAAAATGAGACCCGACATGGTGCCTCACATCTGTAATCCCAGCACTTTGGGAGGCTGAGGTGGGCAGATCACAAGGGCAGGAGTTGGAGACCAGCCTGGCCAACACGGCAAAACCCCATCTCTACTAAAAATATACAAAAATTAGCTGAGTGTGATGGCGGGCGCCTGTAATCCCAGCTACTCGAGAGGCTGAGGCAGGAGAAACACTTGAAACAGAAAGGCGGAGGTCTCAGTGAGCCAAGATCACACCATGCACTCCAGCCTGGGCAACAAGAGCGAAACTCCATCTTAAAAAAAAAAAAAAAAAAAAAAAGTAAAAATGAAAAATTAACCTAGATTTGAGCTCTAAAGTACAAATGTGCATCTCCGAATCACTAACTGTGAAATTAAAAATAAAAAATTTGTAATGTGATTTCCTGACATCTGCTTTTTGTTGTTGTTGTTGTTGTTGTTTTTGAGGCAGACTTTCACTGTTGTCCCCCATGCTGGAGTGCAACCTCAGCTCACTGCAACCTCTGCCTCCTAGGTTCAAGCGATTATCCTGCCTCAGCCTCCTGAGTAGCTGGAATTACAGGCATCTGCCACTACACTCGGCTAATTTTTGTATTTTTAGTAGAGATGGGGTTTCACCATGCTGGCCAGGCTAGTCTCAAACTCCTGACTTCAGGTGATCCACCTGCCTCAGCCTCCCAAATTGCTGGGATTACAGGTATGAGCCATTTCGCCTGGCCTGACATCTGCATTTATCAAAGAACAATACCTTTTTAAAAACACTGTAACACTGGAATGGCTCTATGCTGAGGAAATGGCAAATATGATACCAAAATTTACTACTCTAGCCTGGGAATCAGGAGTCCCAGCTCTTAGTTCTGCTTTCAACTCACTGTCCACAGGACTCTGAATACAGCAATGTATTTCACTTACCGTGGCCTCAAGTTTCCTCACCTGCAAGAGGGGGGCAGACCGTTCGACCTCTGCTATCTCTATGGTGGCATTTCAATTCCCTGCATCTGACCTTGGGCCCTTGTGTGAAGGGCAGAAGACTAGCCTCCCCACACTAGCTTCTCTTAAACCACAGAGGTTCTATCTCTGTGATAAGGAAGGGACTTTGCAGACTAAGGAGAGTCTCCGGCATTTACGGGCAGTGAAAGCAACTGATCATTATGCCCATTCTAAATGTGAGGGCTGGAGTCAGGACCGGAACTCAGGCGTGAATCATCAGTGTTCTTTCTACCATACCTTCCCTAGAACACTTCCTGAGAATAAGGGAAAAACCTTCGTCAGGCCTCTTCACTCTTTTCTCTCTAGCCAGACTGGATATTTATATTCACTTAGTCTAATTTTGTACCCAGGGTCCAGAAATGTGTTGGCAGTGGGTATGTTTCTATAATAGCCAAGATAAAAAGATGCATGGACAACAGCCATGACTTTGGGTAGGGGAGGGGCTGGCACTACTGAAAACGAAGGTGATCCAATCTCTAAGCACAAAGGATATCCAGTCAATTCTTTCTCCTTAGGCTTTCTCACTCCACCAGCAGATCAATTATTATTTGACCCTTCATATTGATTCAAAGAACAGAATAGTACAGTAATCTTCTTTTAAAACTAAGTATAAGTCATGAAAGTAAAAGATACTGGAGCTTCATAAGCCAAAAAATTTTGGACGTCCTATGTCAAGAGTATTTTCTTGGCCCGGGATAGGAACACATGCATTTATAAACACACCATGAACATCTGGTGTAATACCACATGCAGCTTTATATAAGCAGCAGAGGAGAAAAGCAGATTGGGATGAATGCAACAGAAGTTGGGCAAGGGAGCAAACAGGAAAACGGTATCCAAAAGGTTTGCCAAAATCACAGAAGAATTTTAAACCCAGAATGTTTAACCATATCCTCAAGCTCATGTTCTGCAAATCTGCCCTGGGATCCACCATACCAGGCACTTTCAGCCCTAAGGAGTAGGATTACACTGGAAATCTCACAGGCCCTCTGGATTTTCTTACTCTGTAAAAACCTCAGAACAGCTTCCCTGTAACCTGAGCACAGCCCAAGTACTAGCTGCATTCAGAGGATAAGAAGGAATGTCACTTTTAAAGCAACACAAATAGTAATTTCTTGCCATTGCACAAGGCCCAGAGTGTGAATCTATCCGGCTGTGCCGTGCACCTTGTCGGCTGCCTCCCGAGCAGGATCTTGGCTGCAGCTCAGCAGAAGCAAGGCTGCTATTCTCCAGTGCCATCTGCTCACACAGGATGGATTGCTACTGCTGCCCATGAGAGGCTTCCCTCTCTCTCCCTCTCTCTCTCTCTCTATCTCTGTAGTAACTTTCTGGCAATGCCCTGTTGGAGAATGACAGCAAGGGCTCCAAAAATGTGTGCTGCTCAGCAGCCTCCTGAAGGGAAACGGGAGGAGGGAGAGAGCTGATGCGGACACTCTTCTGCCAGGGCCTCCTCAGCTCTCAGTGAGGTCAAGCAGTCCACTGAGTGGGCCAACACACAATCATCCTTCAACAGCCAGCAAGAACAACAATGATACCAGTGGCAACAGTAATGAAACATTTACAAAGAACTGGACCCGGGGTTGTCAAATGAAGGTCATGACAATTGTTTTGGTTGTTTAAAATAAAAAGTGTTTTGCACACAAAAAGATAAAACACTATACACATTGTTAAAGTGTGTCTCACTTAATTGCAGGGTTAAGCTAATTCCTACTGTGGAGCACATTAAAAATAAACATCCATAAAAATTTAAAATAAAATAAATAAGCAAATATTGGGCCACGTCTTTTTATAATCCCTTGTATGTATTATCTCAATTAATTCTTACAACAACCATATGAAGTAGTACCATTATTATTCCTGGTTTGTGGTTGAAGAAATAGAAAGTGTTTGAGTAACGTACCTGGCTGGCTTCCCAGGCAATGTGGTTCCAAAGCCTGAACTTTTAACACATGCCCTACAGCAGTGGCTCCCTAGACCCTGTGTCCAAAGCCTTCCCTCACTTCCTCATGCAACTTCTCTCATACTGTAATTCTTTGTTTAACCATCTGCCCCTTTCCCCTTCTGAACAGAGAACACCTCAAGGGCAGATCTTGTTGAGCTGAGTGACTTAAAGGCTCAGGGAGCAAAGGACCCCAACAGCATATTTTAAATTAAGTGAGTAAACAAGGAATGAAAAAGGAAAAAAGACACGAAATTGTGGCCAAGAAAAAAAAAAAAACCTCTGAAACTTGAGGGTCTGTCTTTGTCAAAGGGAAATTCACTCTTTGAATTTAAGAAAGAAAATTTTAAAAACTCAGTCCCTGAATTAAGAAAGAGTTCCAGTCAGGAGCAGTGGCTCACACCTGTAATCCCAGCACTCTGGGAGGCCGAGGCAGGTGGATCACGATGTCAAAGAGATGGAGACCATCCTGGCCAACATGGTGAAACCCCATCTCTAATAAAAATACAAAAATTAGCTGGGCAAGGTGGCACACGCCTGTAGTCCCAGCTACACGGGAGCCTGACGCAGGAGGATAGCTTGAGCCCAGGAAGTGGACGCTGCATTGAGCTGAGATCACACCACTGCACTCCAGCCTGGAGACAGGGCAAGACTCCTGTCTCAAAAAAAAAATAAAGAAAGAAAGAAAGAAAGAAAGAAAGAAAGACTTCCTTGTGTTCTTAAAGAGGCTTGGGGAAAATAAACTTCATTTAAAAATTTAATCAGGTTAAAAAAAAAAAAAAACTAGAGTGTCAAAATATCTGCCTATGCTTTGTTCTGGGCCCTTCATTCAGAAAAAAATAATTTAATGAGTTTTTGGATCAGTAAAGGTAAGGCTAGGGTTTATTTTGGGGTTTGAGGGTAAAGAGGGAAACTTCTGGATTACAAAGCCAAATCCTTCTGGTATTGGAGAAGTGAAAGCTGGGAGACAGAAAAAGAGCAGAGTCTCAAGAAGGGAAAAGAGCAAGAAATCAACCAGCTGAACCTAAGCCAGGGGAGGGGCAGGCAGTGGCTGAAGGGGTGTGTGGGAATGGCTGATAGGTTTTTAGGACACTGGTGTCTAACAGGCCATGTCAAGTTGTTTGTGCCAGACTCTACTCCCCGTCACTCCAAACCTTAATAAAACCACCTTACATGAACAGACTTTTTTTTTTTTTTTGAGACAGTGACTCGCTTTATTGCCCAGACTGGAGTGCAGTGGCGCGATCATGCCACACTGCATCCTCAACTTCCGGGATTCAGGGGATCCTGCCACCTCAGTCTCCTAAATAGCTGGGACTACAGGCATGTGCCACCACGCCTGGCTATTTTTTTTTTGTATTTTGTAGAGACAGGGTTCCACCGTGCTGCCCAGGCTAATCTTGAACTCCTGAGCACAAGCGATCTGCCCACCTTGGCCTCCCAAAGTATTGGGATTACAGGTCTGAGTAGTGCTTTGGGAGAAGGAAAGAATAAGGGTTGGGTCCAATATGGGATGAAGTCATACAGAAAGGGGAGCCTTTCCAAGGAAAGACTGAAACACAGAAGTGAAAAATTCCAGAGGAGCATGCAGTCTGAGGAAGAGGTGACCAGGGAGAATACTCAGTACTAGAGATGTGGTGTAGAATGCTGTGAAACCACCGAGCAAACGATGAGGGCCCAGTCTTTCTAATTCGTAGATAAAGCTGGAGGACAGGGAGAGCTGATTTGTTAAGTGAGAAAATTGTATGTTAACTCTGTGGTGCAAGCCAAATGCCACAGACTGTTACCCAGGGTCACCAATCACCCCCCACACCATGAGAACACATCTATTCTCACGTGGTGCAGCCACTACCACACCACACATCATAATGATTCAACACTGACAACCAAGATTTGTGGTTCAAAAATGTCTTGCTAGGCCAGGCGCAGTGGCTCACACCTGTAATCCCAGCACTTTGGGAAGCCAAGACAAGTGGATCATTTGAGGTCAGGAGTTCGAGACCAGCTGGCCAACATGGTGAAACACCATCTCTACTAAAAATACAAAAATTAGCCAGGCATGGTGGCACATGCCTGTAATCCCAGCTACTCCAGAGGCTGAGACAGGAGAATCGCTTGAATTCAGAAGGCGGAGGTTCCAATGAGCAGAGATTGTGCCATTGAACTCCAGCCTGGGCAACAGAGTGAGAGTTCACCTCAAAAAAAAAAAAAAAAAAAATAGAAAGTAGAAACAGTGAAGAGGAAAAGAAGAAAGAAGAAAAAGAAAAAAGAAGAAAAAAGAAGATTGGATTTCATCTTGCAACTATGGAAGTCTTACTCCACTAATTAATCTGAAAATGAGCTGATAAAATTACCTAATAGGAAACTTCAAACTCTGCCAGATTGCTTTCTGGGTAGGATAATCTATTCCCACAGTTGTCTCTATTCCAATATGAGTTCCTGGATATCTAAGGGTATTTCCATCATAAATCAAACTCCCTACAGGGCATCAGTCCCTTGATTTCCATCCATAAGATATCCAAGTCTCTGCATCTTATTCGATTTCATATTGCTATTCCAAGTAGCACATTCATGAAATTGAATGCTCCACCAGATATACTAATTTTAGAGTCACTTTAAAATTGTCACACTTTCTCCACCGCCAAATAAAAGGAGGAAAACAAAGCAGGCATATATAATTCAGCAGCTGCCACAGCTGCTCTCTAAAAACTGGTACAAAGAAGGTGACATATTCGAGAGAAGAATCTTCACTCCCTCTTTTTGTTTTCATTTAGCACTAAACCAGAAGATACCTACAGTCTTTAAAGATAATCAAATTGGTGCAGGAGAGCTACTTCATCAAGGCAGCAATGTCTGGCATCAGTCAACAAACAAAATTACGTTTTAAACTCATTCCACTTGCCATATATATATATATATATTTTTTTTTTTTTTTTTTTTTTGAGATGGAGTCCCACTATGTTGCTCAGGTTGGAGTGCAGTGGCACAATTTTGGCTCACTTTAACCTCTGCCATCTGGGTTCAGATAATTCTCATGCCTCAGCCTCCCAAGTAAGCTGGGATTACAGGCACCTGCCATCACGCCCAGCTAATTTTTTGTACTTTTTTAGTAGAGATAGGGTTGTACCATGTTGGCCAGTCTGGTCTTGAACTCCTGACCTCAAGTGATCCACCCACTTCAGCCTCCCAAAGTGCTGGGATTACAGGCATGAGCCACCATGCCCAGCCCTAAGGATATAACTAGATTCCACTTCTTTGCAATTTAAAAACATGACAATCTTCAGATAAATTTAAACCTAATAAAAGCCAATGATAGCTGCTATGATGATTATCAATCTATTCAGCCCTATGTATTTTAAACAAAGCATCAACAACATTTTGTTTATGTAACCTTTTAAGAGAAAGTATTTCTACAACTTTGTGCAGAAAGAAACATGGGATAAGTCCATATCTGGGGGAAAAAAAAAAAAAAGGCCTGTAATTACACCTGTAAGCCCAGCACTTTGGGAGGCTGAGGCAAGCGGATTGCTCGAGCTCAGGAGTTCCAGACCAGCCTGGGCAATATAGGAAGACCCTGTCTATAAAAAAAAAACAAAAATTAGCCAAGCATAGTGGCATGTGCCTGTAGTCCCAGCTACTCAGGAGGTTGAGGTTGGGGGATCTCTTGAGCGATAGGTGGAGGCAGCAGTAAGCGGTGATCGCACCACGGCACTCCAGCCTGGGTGGCAAAGTGGGACCCTGTCTTTTAAAAAAAAAAAAAAGGAAGAAGAAAAGTCAGACCAATAATTACGACAAAAATGACATCCTAACAAGGAGCTGCCTAGCCTGAAACCCTTAAGAGAGGGCTGCTTTGACTTGTGTCACACTTGGACTATCAAGAACAAAGCTTTAAATAGTGGATTCTGCAAATTTTTTTTGCCTTTCACTAGTCACTAACCATGTGACAGATTTCCAAGATATAACTAAAGGTGAGGAACAGAACCAGCATTACAGGAAGATCCTATCACCATAATTTAACTTCTAGAAACACCACAGTGAGTTCCTGGCTCCCGTCACTTAGAACATCTCACGCCGACTAACAGCAGTTCCAACTAGAGCTCAGCCACCATCTGTGGCTGTCTTTCACAATCTCAGCCATTAAGGAAAAGCAGTGTTTCAAACGTGCTGTTTGGTTTGGCTAGGCTCCTCTACGCATAAGCTAAGTGCACACATTTTTCATTTTCTGGGATCTGAGCTCCAGCAGTGTTTGAAACATGACATTCAAAGCACCATTTAATGTTTAAGACAAGAAAGAACGACATCCTCTAATATCTTAAAACCGATCTTAGTTATGAGATTTGGATTGGCACTCTGAGAAAAACTTAACAGAAAATATCTTGGGGGTGGGGCCTTTCCATGAGGGACTAAAATTCATTTCATCTACAAAACTAACCCTAGAGTAATCACTACTAATAACAAATATGAATACCCTGGGCCTCACACCTAGGGTTGGGGAGTGAGGGACTACGAGCAAAAAACTGAAGAGGGGGCGCACGAGTGCACGTGTGTGCACGCACGCACACACACACACACACACCAAACAACCAATGATCAAAAAAAATACTTTAATTCAATACTTTTAAACATCCCCAAAAAAATCCATGATTAAAAAAAAAAAAACTACAAAAAGTTTAAATAAAAATAGGGTCTGACCCTACATCTGCCTGACTTAGTCTTACTTCACCCTCATCCTGACCAGACCAGATCTGGAATTTGAAATTTTGAGATGTTATTCATTTTATCACATTAAACTATTATTTAACTTGATTACTGAGTGTTTTTGGTGCCCCCTTAAGCTTTTCACTGGAAGACTGCCTCAGCCTCACTCCCTTGCCCTGCGCCCAGCCTCAATCCCCTGGCCCTGTCAATATGCATGAAGCTGTGTAATACTAGAAAACCCTGTGCATTAGCTCTACCATTGCTCTCATTTACAAATGAGTAAACACAAAAACACTGGCTACTCTGCCCAAGGTCATAGAGCTAGGGTGGTAAAATCAGGATTCCAAATCCAGAGCCTACACTCTTAAATACAACCACACTACCTCTCTGAGCTTTGCATCGCTAAGTCATTTGGCACAAATCAATACAGTTCTGGATTTTAGAAAATCCAGATATATGGAAACGATCCAAATAAACTATAATTAAAGATAATCTAGAGAAATTCAGTCATGAGTTGCTCACTGCTGAACAATAATCCTGCAATATTTAGGCTAATTGTGTTCCTTTTTCTTTTTTTTTTTGAGACAGAGTTTCATTCCGCCAACCAGGCTGGAGTGCAGTGGTGTAATCATAGCTCACTGTATAACTCCTGGATTCAAGCAATCCTCATATCTCAGCTGCTCTAGTAGCTGGGACTACAGGGATACATCACCATAGTCAGCTAATTTTTTTTTTTTTTTTTTTTTTGTAGAGGCAAGGTCGTACTATGTTGCCCAGGCTGGTGTCAGATGTCCTGGTCTCACGTGGTTCTCCCACTTCAGCCTGCCAAGGAGCTGGGATTACAGTCATGGGCCACTACACCTAGGCTAAGTGTTATTTCCACCATGCTTCCAGTACTTTTGTCCTGCCGTTAATTTTAGACAGCCATCTTACTCTTCAGCATAAGCCAAAGGAGAAAATCTCTGGCCTGACTCAAAGGACAGGACTACAGATCTGAGTAGCCTGGAGTAGCTGGTATCTGTACTTAGGTTCTGAGATGGCCCTGGTATACACCCTCAAATACAATAGGTAGGCTTTTAGGAGGCTGAGCTAGAGTGTGCCCTGCAGGACAATGTTCAGAAGTACTTCCCAAATAATGTGTTTATTTAGAAAGAGAATAGAATATGGAGAGCAGGCCCCTTGTGGTGCTCATGCCTGTAATTCCAGCAGTTTGGGACCCCAAGGGGGAGGATCACTTGAGGCCAGGAGTTCAAGACCCACCCACCTAGGCAACATAACAGAGACCTTTATCTTTATAAAAACAAAAAGATATGCATGACCAGGCAGTGGCTCATGCCTATAATCCCAGCACTTCGGGAGGCCAAAGCAGGTGGATCACCTGAGGTCAGGAGTTCAAGACCAGCCTAACCAACATGGCTAGGGATGGTGGCACATGCCTGCAATCCCAGCTACTTGGGAGGCTGAGGCAGGGGAACTGCCTGAACCCAGGAAGCAGAGGTTGCAGTGAGCAGAGATCTCACTATTGCACTCCAGCCTGGGCAAAAATAGCTAAAATTTGTAAAAAAAAAAAAAAAAAAAAAAAATATGCAGAGTTACCTGCTAAAGCTACAGTGGTTCCACCACACTTAACCAATTGTTAGTGGTGGCCACTGCAGTTTAAAAGGGTCCTGGTGAACGGCTGGAAAAGAATCTAGAAATGATATGGGAAGAATGGTAGAGAGAACTGGGGCTATTTTTCTTGGGGGAAAAAAAGACAACTTAAGTCAGAGAAGTGGTGCCTAGCAACTATTTTCAATGATCTGAAGAGCTAGTGGATTTAATTTATGTGACAACAAAAGACTGAAGTTGGACAAATGGATGACAGTTTATGGATGACAGTTTCAAGGAGCTGGCTTTCATCTCAGTATAAGGGAAAAAACCTTCCAACAATTAGACCTGTCCAGCAATGAAAGAGCCTGTTTCCAGAGGCGAGTTAGCTGTCAGCTGCTATAGAAGTGATCCAGCACAGAATAGCCACTTGGACAGAATGACTTAAAATCCCTTCCAATTCTAAGACATTAAGAAATGGAACAAATAATTTAAATTAACACATTCATTGTTATGCATAGTGTTTAGTCTCTAAGAACCCTAGAAAACCAAAACAGAACTCTGAGCTCCACGGGAAGGAGATCTTGCATTTTTTTTCTTGCTCCAAGCTAGGTCCTTGATTTGTTTTAAAAACTAAGCCATAAAGTAATACAAGTTAAAAAAAAATCTATCTCCCTTTTGGAAAAACCAAATTATGTCCTGAGACAGTATTTACAGTTACCATCTAAGAAAACTGGGAAACTATACTCATATATGCAATCAATATTTTATAGCTCTCTTGTAAATTACATTGGCTATTCTATCAGAGTCACATGGAAGACAAAATATAGAAGCAGTTGAGTTTAAAAAACAAAGAAGTTGAATCAGATAGACCAGCAGCCCAGCACATTAAAAGACCCTGAAAAAAATCCATCCAATTAGACATACAGAAAAACTTAGAAAACTGCCCCTCTTAACGATGACATAATTTGTTTCTGTTTTTGTTTTTTGAGACAGAGTCTTGCTCTGTCACCCAGGCTGGAGTGCAGTGGTGTGATCTTGGCTCACTGCAACTTACACCTTTCGGGTTCAAGTGATTCTCCTGCCTCAGCCTCCTGAGTAGCTGGGACAAGGCCAGTAGCTCAGACTACAGGTGCATGCCACCACACCTGGCTGATTTTTGTAATTTTAGCAGGGAGTATTTTTATATTTGTAGAGGTTTCACCATGTTGGCCAGCCTGGTCTCGAACTCCTGACCTCAAGTGATCTGCCCACCTTGGCTTCCCAAAGTGCTGGGATTACAGGAGTGAGCCATCGTACCCGGCCAAGTTGACACAATTTTTAAAAAGCACATATGGCTAGGCCCTGTGGCTCACACCTGTAATCCCAACACTGTGGGAGGCCAAGGTGGGAGAACTGCTTGAGTCCAGAATTCAAGACCAGCTTGGGCAACACAGTGAGACTCTATCCTCAAAAGAACTGTAAAACTAGCTGTGTGATGTTGAGCACCTATAGTCCCAGCTACTTGGGAAGCTGAGGTGGGAGGATTACTGGAGTCTGGAAGGCTGACGCTGCAGTGAGCCGTGATCACACCACTGTACTCCAGCCTAGGAAACAGAGAAGACGGTTTCAAAAACATTTTTTGAATTAATTATGGATTCAAAGAGTCTTCCAAATGAGGTACACACATAATTTCAACGCAAATAGTTTTGTTTGGACAAGACTGAACACAAGAGAAGTCCAAGGGAAAATGGAAGGACAGTACAACTAAAATGGGTTTACAAACAGTGAGCAAGTGTTTTTAGCCTCTGCTGGGTGGCATGCGTGCGCACGCGCGCACACATACACACAGCTTAAATCCCACTAGACTGTACCAGTGCTTCCATTCAAAGCACCACATTCACTGAGGAAGATTATAAATGAAATCAAAGCATTAGGATTCCCGGAAAGAAGGGAACAAACAATAGAGAAAAGCCTCCTACTTGCCAGGCATTTTACATAGACAACCCCATCTGACCCTCAGGAATCAAGTTTAATTAACTTGCCCCAAAGTTTACAAGCCAGTAAAAGTTGGAGCCAGAGGTATGCCTGTCTCCAAAGCTCACCTATATTTTCTCTACAGCATACAGCCAAACTCTCTGTGCCTACCACTTGCTGTGCCAAAGGCCACTGGATACCACCACCTGAAACTTCTCACAGGTATGTTAAACTCATCATTCTCTTGAAGCCTGGACTGCCCTCCTTGTGTTAAATGGGACCACTTCCCACCCCCTCCCCCCGGCCCTCACCCCCACCCCACCCCCACCCCGTCATTCAAGTTCACCCCTTCAAAGGGCGGCACTTGGCTCTGCCCCGCCCACCATTCTCCTACAGTCATATCAGACACTGCGATCACACCCCGACTCCTCTCACATCCCCCTTTATCCATCACTGTTACCCTAGAACTCATCTAAATTGTTGGGCACCATCTTAGCTGTGCTCCAGTTTCTCCCCACTACAATCCACTGCATACTTTGCTATGTAAAAGAGCCACCAAAAGGACTTTGAGAAAGGCATTTATTACCGATGACCTACTATGAACTCAATCTGGAATTACCTGTAAGCCCCAAGGGGCATTTCTAGCTTCTTGTCTAGAATTCCTCCAACTCTAGGTTTCAATGAAGGTTCCTTTAACTCTTTTTTCCAGACATGGGATCTCCCTGTGTTGCCTAGACTGGAATGCAGTGGCTATGCACAGCCAGGAGCATCATCACTGCAGCCTTGAACTCCTGAGCTCAAACGATCCTCCTGCTCAGCCTCCCAAGTAGCTGGGACTACAGGTGTGGTGTGTGTCATCTCACCTCACAAAGTTCCCTTAATTTTAATTGTCTACTCCTAGACATGATCCCTACATCAAAAATACCCCGCTTTCACACGTTTCCACCTGCTACCACTTTACCCATCCTTCAAAGCTCAGTTCTAATGCCGTCTTTCCCAAGGCCCGCTCTTTTGTCCAAAGGTGTAACAAACAACTATTAAGCACTGTATGTTAGACACTAGAGATCTTTTAAATGAACTTATTAAAAGTTATACAAGTTAACTCTTCTCTCTACTGTTCTTAAAGAAGTGTTTTCATTCCTTTGTGGTTTTTTTTAGATGGAGTCTCACTCTGTCGCCAGGCTGGAGTACAGTGGCACAATCTTGGCTCACTGCAACCTCCATCTCCCGGGTTCAAGTGATCCTCCTGCCTCAGCCTCCCAAATTGCTAGGATTACAGGTGCCCACCACCACGCCTGGCTAATTTTTTGTATTTTTAGTAGAGACGGGGTTTCACTGTGTTAGCCAGGATGGTCTCAACCTCTTGACCTCGTGATCCACGGGCCTCAGCCTCCCAAAGTGCTGGGATTACAGGCATGAACCACTGCGCCCGGCCTTCATCCCTATTTTTACAGCACTCAATACAATTTGCCTTATAAAATAATTAATTGGGTGTATTTTTATCTAGGAAATTGTCGAAGGCAGAGACCATTTCTTACTCTGATTAACAAAATGCTTTTCGAATAGACTGATTCTACAAGTGCTTAACAAATTGTCTACCCATTTGTCTGCCAATACTGACAGCCTCTTAACTGTTCTCCCTAGTTTCACTCTAGAACCTTCAACCCCAGTTTCCAAATAGCCTGAGTGATCTATTCAAAATGTGAGTCAGATGTCAGTCCCATGTTTAAAAACAACATCTACACTGTGGATTAGGCAATGGTTTACCTTCTTAGCTATGACACCAAAAGCATAAGCATCAAAAGAAAAAATAAATCAACTGGGCTTCATCAAAATAAAAGTGCTTCCAAGGGAGCCATCGAGAAAGTGAAACAGGATAGGAGAAAATATTTGTAAATCATGTATCTGATAAGTGACTTGTATCCAGAATATATAAAGAATTCAACAAGAAGACAAAAGAGCCAATTTTTAAATGGCCAAAGGATTTGAATGGAATTTCTCCAAAGAAGATATGCAAATGGTCAGTAAGCGTATGAAAAGAAGTTCAGCATTATTAGTCCTCAGAGATATACAAATCAAAGCCATAATGAAATACCACTTTACACTCAATAGGGTAGCTAAAAAGGGAGGGAGGAAGGAAGGGAAGAAGAGAAGGTTGGTTAAAGCGAACTAAATATGACGTGACAAGGACTCCATACTTCTATATTTGAGTCTTTGTGAAATTGCCTTTGCTTAATTATAACTGAGGAAATTATGACAGTTGAAGAAATCAGACCTAACCGACTCCATCTTGCTTCTAACCTTTAAGCTGCCTTTGTTGACTCCTGGGTGTAGGCATAACTAGCTTTGGGAAGGAATTCAGTACCTGTTTTGACTCTGAAACAGAATTGTTGACAGCCCTTTCCCCAAAAGGCCCCCTTCTTGCCTGGGGACCAGTCTGCCTTTGCAGGACTAATTAGCTACAAGAGTAGAAACTACAGGCTGGGCATGGTGGCTCGGGCCTGTAATCCCAGCACTTTGGTGGGCAGATCACCTGAGGTCGGAATTTCGAGACCAGCCTGACCAACATGGAGAACGCATCCGCCCTCCCCACCCACGTCTCTACTAAAAATAGAAAATTGGTCGGGCATAGTGGTGTATGCCTGTAATCCCTGTAATCCCAGCTACTCAGGAGGCTGAGGCAGGAAAATCACTTGAACCCAGGAGGCAGAGGTTTCAGTGAGCCGAGATCATGCCGTTGCACTCCAGCACTGGCAACAAGCACGAAACTCCATCTCAAGAAAAAAAAAAAAGATTAGAAATTACAGTTTAGGAGTCACGCAGCCTCTGGCTCCAAAAGTCCAAACGTCCCCAAATTGCTTCCTGGGGGATAACATCACTCTGTAAAACCTAAGATCAGTGCTTGAGATATTTTGCAGACCCTGCACTCAATGGATCAGCTGACACCACCCAGACCCATAATCTGGCTCAAGTTCTGCCATCCCACCCAGGAACAGAAGACAGCAAGAAAACCTCACTTCAACCCCCTATGATTCCATCTCCAACTTGACTAACCAGCACTCCCCACTTCCCAAGCCCCTACTCGCCAAATTACCTTCTTTAAAAATTCTGGTCCTTGAATGCTCGGGGAGACTGATCTGAGTAATAATAAAACTCTGGTCTCCCGTACATCCAGCTCTGAGTGAATTACTCTTTCCCCATTGCAATTCCTCTGTGTTGATAAATCAGATCTGTCTGCGCAGCGGGCAAAGTGAACGAACTCAATGGGCAGTTACACTTGTGGATGAACTACAACCTAGCTTAATAGGTAGATAAGACTGAAAACCTAATTTAGGAGTATGCGCCTGTAACAATAGCTGAGTCTTGGCCAATCCCAGCAGCCATACTTCAACCATTCATACATGCTGAGTGTTCAGACTGTGTTCAAATAAGGCAAATGCCGAGCTATAACCAATCCAGCCATTCTGTATCTCACTTCCAATTTCTGTAGTCCTTTCTCTTTTTTGGTCTATAAATCTTCTTCCAGCATGTGACTGTGCTGGAGTCTCTGGGAATCTGCTGTGATTCTGAGGGCTGCCTGATTTGTGAATCTCTTTCATTGCTCAATTAAACTCGGCTGAGGTTTTTCTTTTATCAGAAGGTAAAAGCTGACAATAATGAGAAGAAACTGGAACCTTCATTCATTGTTGATGGGAAGGTTAAAATGATACAATTGCTTTGGAAAACAGTTTGGTACTTCCATAAACTATTAAACATAAAGTTACCAAATGAACTTGTCACTCTACTCTTAGGTATACACTCAAGACAAATGAACAGTTACATCCACACAAAAACTTATATACAAATGTCCCATAGCAGGAAACAATCCAAGTGTCCATTAATGAATGAATGGACAAACAAAATCTGATATACCTGTTCAATAAAATATTTGACAATAAAAAGGAATAGAGTACTGACACATACAACAATATAATTAAACCTTAAAAACATGCTAGGCAGCCAGACACAAAAAAAGTCACATATATTAATATAGAACTATCCAGAATAGGCGAATCCATACAAACAGAACTAGAGTATTAACTGCCCGGGGCTGAAGCAAGGGGGAAATGGGGGGTGACTGCGGATGGGCACAGGGTTTCTTTCCGGGGAAATGAAAATGCTCTGAAATCAGATGGGACGGTGGTTTTACAACTCTGTAAAACATAGGAAAACCTCTTATTTGTACATTTTTAAAGAATAAATTTTACTGTACGCAAATTTTACATTCAGTATAGCTGTTACATATAAAAAATAAAGTAATAACCTAAAAACCTTCCATGCATTCTCATCCAGGTACAATGAAGCTCAAACTCCTGGCCATGCCTCAAGGCCCTATATCTACCTTTCCAGCCTCCACTTCTACCACCTCCTCCCCACTGACAGTGCTCGAGACACCAGCCTGCTCTCCACTTACTGAAAGCTCACTCCTGTAATTAGTGAACTGAAAGTTCACTTCTCTTTCGGCATACTGTTTCCTCCGCCTCAAATCTTACTGTTCGTTTAAGACAGTTCTCACTCTATCACCCAGGCTGGGATTACAGGTATGAGCCACTGTGCCTGGCCGGCTACCAAATCTTCACACGCCTGACTCCTACCTTTATTCTGAGTTCAGCTTAAACATTACCTCCTCAAAGAGGCCTCTACTTCACAATCTCAAGTAATGTTCCCAGTCACTCTCCCTCACTGTACTATCTTATTTTCTTTAGAGTACTCTCAGAAGCTATCAGGTACAAGGCATAAGGTATATGAGGTGTCTTATTTTTTCTGTCTCCTCTCCTCTCATTATAGTCTATTAAAACATTAGTCGAACTGAAACAGCATGAAAAAAATTTACTATTCAAATGGCAACAGACAATAACTGAAATTATGAAATACAACATCTTACAGAAGGTAATGAATAACAAATTAAAGATACCAATGGGTATAAAAGAATTTGAGAGAGGAAAATGACCTGCAGCTACAACAGGTGTAGAAAGGCTTCATGGAAGCAATGAAACTGGAAATGGACTTCGAGAGATTAATAGATGTGTGAAAGGCATTACAGGCAAAAGGTACATGTGAACAAAGCATTCCTTGCTGCCTTGTCTATGACCCCCATGCTTTA
Source organism: Cacajao melanocephalus (assembly GCA_963573385.1). NCBI lineage: Eukaryota > Metazoa > Chordata > Mammalia > Primates > Pitheciidae > Cacajao > Cacajao melanocephalus. Next base: position 18,234 of record CAUYLG010068376.1, on the reverse strand, counting down.
CCTGCACGCATGCGCACTACCGTGACTCCTGGGAACGCAATGTGGAAATTAGAGCTCAAACCCTAGACTGTCGGTACCTCAAGGGCAGAGAATAAGTTTTATTTTTTTTGCATGCCTCCCTATACCTAATGCTGGGACATGTGGCAAATGGGACAAATGAATAATAAAATAACATCAAGCTCAGACATTATTCCTGAACTCTTACCATTATGATGAAAAGCAATTTCTACCTCCTCACAACACAGATGGCTTCTATTTTAGAACTCCCTTGGTCCTTTTTATCGTGGGAGGAGGAAGTCAGTGCTTCCTTTTTCAGGTTTTTAAAAAAATGTTTTAGGGACAGAATGACAACAACAAAAAGTACATCCCTCTAACCTACCCTTAAAGGGCCTCTGAGCCTCAGCATACTTGTTCCCTGCTATATCCATGGTGCTATGGTCCCAACGTGCCCCCCAGCTTCACACACTGAAACTTCATAACCAGTGTGATAGGATTAAGAGGTGGGTCCTTTAAGTGGTCATGAGGGCTCCTCCCCTGTGGTGTGGTGGCTCACGCTTGTAATTCCAGCATTTTAAGAAGTTAATGCAGGCAGATCACTTGAGGCCAGGAGTTCAGACCATTCTGAGCCATATAGCAAGATCTCATTTCTACCAAAAATTTAAAAACTAGCCAGGTGTGGTGGCACGTGCCTGTAGACCTTGCTACTCTGGAGGTTGAGACAGGAGTATTGCTTGAGCCCAGGAGTTCCAGGCTGCAGTGAGCCAACATCACACCACTGCACTCTAGCCTGGGCAACAGAGCAAGACCTCATCTCCAAAACAAACAAACAAAAAACCCTACAAAACAACAAATCAAGTCTTGTGTTTTATAAAAGTGGCTTCATCACTTTGGGAGTCTGAAGCAGAACTACTTGAGTATAGGAGCTCAAAGGCATCCAGGCCAACAAAGTGAGACCCTCTCTCTAGTTGAAAATTTTAACACTTAGAAAAAATAAAAAATAAAATCAAAGAAGCTTAATGTGGCCTTTGGCCCTTTTCCCCTTCCATCCTTTCTGCCATGTGAGAATACAGAGTTCAAGGTGCAATCTTGGAAGCAGTGAACAGGCCTCAGTAGACACCAAACCTGCCAGCACCTTGATGTTGGAATTCCCAGCCTCCAGAACTTGTGAAAAATAAGTCTCTGTTGTTTATAAATTACTCAATCTCAGGTAATTTGTTACAGCCACACAAACAGACTATGACACACTGTCCCTACATGGCATTTACAAGACATGACTATTTCACTAGTTTCCAGAGTACTAAGACGTCAGCATGACATAATGGGAAAAAGTTTAATCCTAGCTATGGAGCCCCACATTTGAATACTAGTTTCTCTTTAACTAGCTGTTCGACTTAGGACAAGTTACTCAACCTTTCTGAGGCCACATATTTGTTTGTAAGTAAATGATATAACAACTGCTCTGGAGATTTGTGTGTGGATAGCTGTTTGACTTAGGGCAAGTCACTCAACTTTTTTGTTTTTTTGAGACAGAGTCTCGCTCTTTGCTCAGGCTGGGGTGCAGTGGCTCAATCACAGCTCACTGTAGCCTCACTGTAGACTCACTGTAGCCTTCTGGGCTCAGGTGATCCTCCCAGCTCAGTCTCCCAGGTAGCTGAGACTACAGGCATGTGCCACCACACTGGCTAACTTTGTTTATTTTTTGTAGGGGATCCTGCCATGTTGCCCAGGCTGGTCTCAAACTCCTGGGCTCAAGTGATCCATCTGCCTCAGCCTCCCAAAGTGCTGGGATTACAGGTGTGAGCCACTGCACCTGACCAAGTTACTTGCTCGACCTTTCTGAGGCCATTTATTTATTTGTAAAGCAAATGATATAACAACTGCTCTGGAGATCTGTATGGGGATTAAAGATAATATGCATTCATTAGCCCAGGGCCTGGCAGATGCTCTGCCCACTGCAAATGTTGGTTACGATCAATCACAAGAATTATAAAATGCCAGGGTCACGGGTTACTGCTGCCCAGACAGAAGGTGCTGAATATCAGAAAATAGTTGATTTCTGGCTTCTCAGAAGTTAGATGATAAACAGGAATGACTCTGCATTATTTCGGTATTATCCGTCTGGCTAAGTAAGGGATGCTTGCTGCTGGACCTGCTGTTTAAGTAGTACAAAAGCTCTCAGAACTTGGAGGTAAGACTGTTAAAATATAACATCAGCCATTTAAATTCAACTTAATAAAGCTGTACAAACAAGACCTTTTGTACTACGTCTTAAAGGCCAACTTGAGAACTAAACATCAAGTGGAAGGGGTAAAATACACAGAGTAATCCTAAAGCCTCTATTATCTACTCATGCTTTTAAAAAAAAAAACCTAGTTTAGGGCAGGTACAGTGGCTCACGCCTATAATCCCAGCACTTTGGGAGGCCGAGGCAGGCGGATCACTAGAGATAGGAGTTTCAAGACCAGCCTGGCCAACATGGTGAAACCCCCATCTTTACTAAAAAATTAGACAGTCGTGGTAGTGTGTGCCTGTAGTCCCAGCTACTCAGGAGGCTGAAGCATGAGAATCGCTTGAATCCAGGAGGCGGAGGTTGCAGTGAGCCAAGATCACACCACTGCACTCCCGCTGGGCAACAGAGTGAGACTCCATCTCAAAGAAAAAAAAGAATATACCGTTTGCTAAAGGAAAACACACGGTTGAGATACCTGGTCCATTGTCCATTGTGAAAGTACACCATCTAAAAACTTACAAAGAAAACAAAATGTCCAAGTCCTTAAACCTTCTCAAAATACGCACCAATACCGGAGTGTTAAAGGGCAGACTAGCATAATATAATACCATTTAACAATTTACTTGGTAGATTTTGAAAAGAACAGGTAATTCAACATGCCCTTCAGAATGGGTAAATTTATAACGGTTTGAAGCCTGATCTACTAGTTTTAGGATTGTTTGCCATCCTTGAGTTCCAGAAGTTAAAAGCAGAAGTTTAAATGCATATACTATGATGCCACTATGTTTATGTATATCTTAAAGGCAAGCACAAGTAATGAGGGGAAAGGTGCTATGGAGCAGGCATAACCCTTTCCTTTGACAATATCATTAGAGATAGATGCGGACTAAAACGTTCATAGAAAAGGTAAGACCGAGTCATAAAAGCAAGGACCTCTTGTGGACCATCAACAAACTCTAGAAGATGAGTTTCAGGTATGTTGTGACAATGACCACCCAATCTTTTTGTAGTTGTACTCATTTGTCAAAACTCAGCTCAGGAATCACCTCCTCTAAAAAGCCTTCCCAAATCTCATCTCCTCGTAAATGCTGGGTTAGCTGCCTCTTCTGTAAACATGCACATCTAGCAGCCTCAATTAATTTTTCTTTCTCGGAGACAGGGTCTTGCTCTGTTGCCCAGGCTGGAGTACAGCAGCATGATCATAGATCACTTCAATCTCAACCTCCTGGGCTCAAGTGTTCTCCTGCCTCAGCCTCCTGAATAGCTGAGAATATAAACCACACCAGCTAATTTTTAAAAATTATTTTTAGTAAAGATGAGGTCTCACTATGTTGTCCAAACTGGTCTTGGACATTTGGTCTCTAGCAATCCTCCAGCCTCAGCCTCCCAAAGTGCTGGGATTACAGATGTGAGCCCCCACACCTGGCCCAATTATGTTATTTTCTTCTTATTTGCCTACCTACTTGCCTGCTTGCCTCCACCAAAAAACAGCAGCTCCTTCAGGGAACAGACCTTGTTTCACCTCTTTGCATCCCACAAGCCAAGACTGCCTGGCACTCAAACATTTGGTGAAAGACACATTTACCAGGACATTCAGTGCAGCACGCTCTGTAAATCGAATGACTATAAATAACCTAAATTCCAGTCAACAGGCGACTGATTAAATTGTGGTCCCAGGACTCCTGTGAGTCTGTGAGACCGTTCAGGGGTCCACGAATTCTCCTTTAACTACATGTGTATAAAGCCAGACAGTCTTCAAATACTTTAACCAAAACAACATAGCACCAAAGACTGAAGAGCCAGATATGAGAGTAAAGTTTTCTTCTATTAGGCCAGAAAGATTTGCAAATGTGCAAAAACAATAGTACTTTTCTCATTAGATGTCATTTTGGAAAATAGCTAATTTTCACAGAAATATTTTAACACATAGTGGATGTATTATTATTTTTGATGAATTGATATTTTTAAATTTTCTCAATTTTAAGTTCAAATACATTTAACATCTATACTTATAACCCACATAAACAAAGGTTCTTTGGGGTTCTAAAACAAAGGTTCTTTAGGGTTCTAATTTTCAAATGTGTTAAAAACGACCGGAGGCCAAAATGCATGAGAAAGGCTAAAGAAACTGCGATGTATCTATACAATAAAAGATAATGCAGATCTCTTTTTAAAAGAATAAGGAAAACTGATACATGCTGGTAGAAACCAGTATCTCAGCCAGGCACGGTGGCTCACGCCTGTAATCCCAGCACTTTGGGAGGCCGAAGCGGGCAGATCATGAGGTCAGGAGATCAAGACCATCCTGGCTAACACGGTGAAACCCCATCTCCACTAAAAATACAAAAATTAGCCAGGCGTGGCAGCCCGAGCCTGCAGCCCCAGCTACCTGGGAGGCTGAGGCAGAACTGCTTGAACCTGGAAGGCAGAGGTTGCAGTGAGCAAGATCACACCACTAGCCTGGGTGACAGAGCAAAACTCCATCTCAAAAAAAAACAAAACAAACAAAACACTCTCCCTGTGACTTAAGTTCTATTTTGGCCAATAGTTTTATTCCTAGAAACCTATCCCAAAGAAAGTATATTTGTTCAGTGATTTGTACACAATGACATTCATAAGAGAATTCTTAATCAGCAAATTATGCAAATAACCCAAATGTTCCACACAAGATTGGTTAGACACATTCTAGTTCATTCAACCCTGCAGCACATTCAACCCTGTAGCACATTCACCCAGGCAGGCGCTCAGGGCAAAAATCCTAGGATTCACTGTAGACTTCTTTCTCTACGTCACCTCTCACAACCAATTCATTACGTCCAGTCAGCACTGCCTTCAAACATATTTCAAACCCCTTTACTTCTCTCCACCTTTGCTACCAATGAGTTAATGGTTTACATAGGCCACTCTTCTCATCCATACTGGTCTTGCTCTTGCTCACCTGGAGTCACTTCTCCACACTGCAGATAAAAGATCAACTTTTAGAAGGTAAATCTTTTCATGTCATTGTCCTATGTATAAAACACTTCCTTGGCTCTCCAGTGCCCTTGGAATAAAATCCTTACCAGGATCCTCCAGGCTCTACCTGGTCTGGCACCTGCTCATCTCTCTGACCTGACCTACTTCCACATCCCTTCTGCTCGCTAGGCTCCAAACACAGCACCACTTCTTTCTGTTCCTCAAACCCGCTATGCTCACTCCCACCTTAGGCCTTTGCACTTTCTGTTCCTTCTGCCTGGAACACTCCGTTCCTAATCATCACATGCTCATTCCTTACGGTATGAATGACATCCACGTCCGGAGAGGCCTTTCCTCATCACAGAACCTAAGATAGCCACCTTTAATTTATTTGCTTAAATTCCCCTTAAGGAATTAAGGGTAATTTTTACTTGCTGCTTTCATTTCTTCCACCATTTTACATTTTCTAAATTTTCTACAAGGCATAACTTTGATCAGAAAAGGCTACTTCTAAAACAACGATCACAGTGGGGAACGGTGGCTCACGCCTGAAATCCCAGCACTTTGCAAGGCCGAGGCCAGCGGATGACGAGGTCAGGAGTTCAAGACCAACCTGGCCAAGGATGGTGAAACCCGACTCTACCAAAAATACAAAAATTAGCCAGGCATGGTGGCAGGTGCCTGTAATCCCAGCTACTCGGGAGGCTGAGGCAGAGAATTGCTTGAACCCGGGAGGTGGAGGTTGCAGTCAGCCAAGATTGTGCCACTGCACTCCAGCCTGGGAAACACAGCTAGAGTCCCACCTTTAAAAAAAAAAAAAAAAAAAAGATCCTGATCAAGCATAGTGGCTCACACCTGTAATCCTAGCACTTTGTGAGGCTGAGGCGGGCAGACTGCCTGAGCTAAGGGGTTCAAGAACACTCTGGGCAATAAGTAAAAACCCTCTCTCTACAAAAAATACAAAATTATCCATGCTGGGAGCTGCCTGTAGTCCCAGCTCCTTAAGGGGCCGAGGTTAGAAGATCGCCTGAGTCTGGGAAGTCGAGGCCGCAGTGAGCTGTGTTCATGCCACTGCACTCCAGCCTGGGTCACAGAGTGAAACTATGCCTCAAAAAAAAAAAAAAAAAAAAAAAAAAAATTACACCCCACTGGAAGAATGTGCAGATTCAGATGTGCATGTGTGCTAAGGCAGACTTACTGTCATAGAATACCTTATTCAAGTCACAAATAGTGTTCTTCAAATATGTGTGAAAATCCTCAAAGAAACAATAAAAGCAACAATAACAAGTAGATGTGGAGCGGACCTTTGGACTGGAGAGGTCTCATAAACCAGTCAGACCCTTGCTTGACCTGTGCTATATCCTGAATCTCACCAAGCTGGGGGGGAAATGGAATAGAACATACTCTAGAAACCCAGTAATAAGCCAAGACTCTGTATGATCTATAAAACTGGATAACTATTGAAACCTGTTTTAGATACATTGTTGAACTCTGGCTCTCAAGTCTCTCTAATACAATGTCTCTATCCTCCAGTTCTCAGAAGTTTTCCCTCTTACATAAGACATACATTTATACTTAATAAGCACCAAAACCCTGAGCCCTCTGAACTAGGCCATCTTTTCAAAAAGAGGCTCAGCCCATAGACTAACTTGAAATGCTATTCCCAGCTGCAAAATCCCAGCAAGAGCTGCAGTTAGTATTGAGAGCAGAGGCCGGGCGCAGTGGCTCACGCCTGTAATCCCAGCACACTGGGAGGCTGAAGCGGGGGTATCATGAGGTCATGAGTTCGAGACCAGCCTAGCTGATATGGTGAAAATCTGTCTCTACTGAAAATACAAAAATTAGCCGGGCATGGCAGTGAGCACCTGTAGTCCCAGCAACTCCAGAGGCTGAGGCAAAATTGCTTGAATCTGGGAGGCAGAGGTTGCAGTGAGCCAAGATCGTACCACTGCACTCCAGCCTGGGGCGACAGAGCAAGACTCTGTCTCAAAAATATAGAGAGAGAGAGAAAGCAGAAACAGGTTTCTTCCTGAACACCTTTTATCTCACTCAAGTCCAAGATGCTTCCAAATGGAGATTTGCCAGTTTTTCTGCACTTGAAACAGTAGATCCAGTGTAATGTGATTTTTAAAAATATCACTATTTGTCCAACCTTTAAAACAGAATTTGCATATCCTTTAGATATGACCCAATAAAACAATTTATAATATCAGAATTTGATCAGAATTTGTAATGGGACTCACTCCAGAGTGCCAGTCCTGTGTGTGTGTGTACTCATACATACATGTGCATGCTCATACACACACAGAGAAAAGCTAATATTCCTTGTCACAGAGTGTAAGACCCAACTCCTGGCAATCTAAGAGAACTCTCCCTTCTATTTACTCTTGCAGCATGCTAAAGAAAATCTGAGCCAAAGAATATGGGGGTGAGTCTTCAAATGAGGTATTTAATAAGCCTCCCCCTGCACCACTCTAAGCAGTGTAGGAAGGGCCGATGGGTAACAGCTATCAGGAGGCTAATCTCAGATCCATATTAAGTACAACTTTTACCATAAATCAGAGCTAATTAAACAAAATGGACTCTATACTATAGGCTGACTTCTGGAGTAAGATGTACTGTCCAGAATTTGTGACCCAGGCCTTTAACACAGACTTGGTAAACTCCTTTTATGCATTAGGTACTTTGCCTGATCCCTGTCCTCCAACTTTCAGAGTGGAAACTGGACCATGGCGTAGGTAGGAAGAACAAAAAAAGGCCCAAGAATGGGCCAGGTGCAGTGGCTCACACCTGTAATCCCAACATTTTGGAAGACTGAGCCAGGAATTTGAGAATAGCCTGCGCACCAAAGCAAAACTCCATCTCTATAAATAATAATAATAAAAGAGGCACAAGATTATCTTAAACAATGCTATTGCCCCCAGTACCTAGAACACTGATGCACAGCAGCCACTCAGCAGATATCTTACTGGGTGAGAGACAGCCATTTTTACACTGCATGCATGATATGTGACTGCAACATTAGAATGAACAAGGATATGTGCAGAGGAGGCTGGGCGTGGTGGCTCACGTGTGCAATACCAGCGCTTTGGGCAAGGAAAGTGGATCACCTGAGGTCCTGAGCTGGAGACCAGCCTGGCCTGGAAACTTCGCAGAGATGGTGAAACCCCATCTCTATGAAAAATACAAAAATTAGCCAGGCGTGGTGGCAGATGCCTGTAATCCCAGCTACATGGTAGGCTGAAGCAAGAGAATCACTTGAACCGGTGAGGCGAAGGTTGCAGCAAGCCAAAATAGCGCCACTGCACTCTGGCCTGGGCAAGAGAACAAGACTCTTTCAAAAAAGACATATACAGAGGAAAGAGAATTCTGCCATAGCAGGTGAGGGAAGACTTCCAAGAAGCAATGACATCAGAGTGGCCCTTTCCTGAAAGCAGCTTTTCACCAGACTGCAGGAGGAAGAAAGCCATGTAGACAAGTGTGCCCAAATCCAGGCTGGAGCAGATGGCCAGAGCTACTTTCCAATTCAAATTCCTACACGGTTCTATTTCCTGGGTTTTTGTTGTGCTTCATCATCTCCTTCAAACCTTCCATTATAAAGGGTAAATACAGAAGGGTGGTTGTGCTTCCCACTAGGAAATTTGCTAAAAGTAAACAACAGGTTACAGAAAAATAAATACCGTGGAATGTTTTATTTACCAGGCAATGGGCCTATAAGATTCTCAGACCTTCTGAGAGTGAAAAATAATCCGATAACCCGAAAGTCCACTAGAAACAAGCCACTTTCGAAACAAATTGCTGTCCTTTATTTTTCTTCTTTCTTTGATAAAGTTTTTGTTTTTTAAATTGGCTCATGCAAAAACTGCTTGATTCCCGAAAGAAAAAAGGAAATCTAAACATTGCATGGTCACTTCTGACCCCAGGCGGGAACACTGGGGAGGAAATGAAGGCATTTGAAAGAGAATGGAAACTAAAATTTAGAACAGAGGAAAGTTGAAATAAAAAAAAAAATGAGAACAAGGGAAAAGAGCAAGTGGAAAATTTTCAAAACCCCTAAGAAAGTGCAGAAATAAGCCACTTCCCATCACACTGTCTTTAAATATGGAAAGGGCTACAGTCCAGTCCCAAGATGGACAGTGTGAAGCCCTTCATGCCAGAAGGAAACAAGTCGCCAAGTCAGGTACAGAGAATTATGGAATGGGCTCATCTCTCCTCGATGTCTTCCTTCACTGACTCCATGCTGCTACCAAGAAGCCCAACCTAAACACAAAACCCTTAGGATGAGAGCCAGCCTTCCCTCTAGGCTGCTCTCCCCTCGAACCGCATTCCAAAGGCAGCATTCCAAGAATAAAATGCAGTTGAATGTATTAAAATCAAAATAGGCGCACTTGAGGTAACAATACCCACAAAAGAAAACTCAAGTGCAATTTGGTACACATAATTCTTCCTTCTGAGACATGGGGGTGGGGGAATAGTTTCCTGTAAAAGCCAGCTTTTTCAACCTGCTTAAGAAGTAAGAAATAACACTCTGGAGTTACTTCTTAATTCCTTACTTTTAAGCTTTCCTTTTGTTTTCCGACACCGCCCTCCACCTTTCTTTTCAAACCAATCTGTGCTTCTGAAATGCAGATCTTCGGATAATTAGTCCATGATGGGCAATAACCACCCCGGACACCCTTGAGAACTGCAGCGACAGTAAAGGACCCCCGCTGGCAACAACAACTTTTCAAAAAGGAGTTGCTAATTTTCAGCATCTCCATCCCAGAATGATTAAGAGCCTTGCAGCAGCACAGCCGCTACCTCTCACCTTTGAACGCCAATTCATTAGGAACCGGTGTGAACGTGGAGTGGGAGGAAAGGGCGAAAGGGAGGCATTCAATACTGTCAGACTAAGAAATCAGGTGATCTATATCCCCAAGTTCACCACGTCAGCCAAAGGAGGTATCTCCAGCCAAGGGAGGCAGCTCAAGAAGCCATTTCCAGGAAAGCTGCATTCAAAATGTAATTTATCAGAACGAGTCTCCGACGAGTCTCCACATCTCCAGGCCCCGCGGCTTGGAGAGGAGAGGGAGTTGCTGGGGAGAGTTTACCTTAGAAGGCGACAGCGAACAGAAAGTCCTTTCAAAGCCACCCAGGGCTCTGCCCCGAGGCCCGAGGCTGCGTGGAAGGGCTGGAGAAGCGTGTGGCTGCGAGCCCCACGGCGCCACAGGTTCCTCGGCGCGCAGCCCCGCCCGACTGCCACAGGTGGGCGGCGCTCCGCCTCGGGGTTCCCGCGGGAGGGGGCGCGCGGCTCTCTAAGGACTCGAGGGAGGGGGCCAGGGAGGCCGCGGTTAAGGGGTATGGGGGCGGCTCTGCCTTGAGGAGGCAGCGTGAGAGGGAAGCTCCGCGTTTTTCGCTGCGTGGTTCTCGCCCCTCCCTCGGCCCGGTGGCCCCGGCTTTTCCTCGCGGCAGGAGGATCGCTGGAGAGAGGAGCCGCGGGCACCTCCCACCGGCCGCCCCGCGAGTTCTGGCCTCCTCCCCGGGCGCGGTTAAGCCGCGCGGCCGCGGGCAGCCAGCTGCATGCGCCCCAGCACGTACGAGCCTGCACGACCACACGCGGGCGGGGGAAGGGCACCGCGATCCAGGAGACCTGGCCCCTCCAGGGCCTCACCCCAGCCCAACGCGGCTCGCCCCCGGCCCTCGGGCCCGCAGCCCCTCACCGGTGTTGGCCTTGATGTTCTCCCGCAAGAAGTGGCCGCTGGAGAGATGCTGGAGACCAAAGTTCTGGGCGATCCTCTGGCACACGGTGCCCTTGCCCGAGCCGGGCGGCCCGAGGATGACCGCGCGCAGGAGTTTGGAAGCCATTGCCTTCGCGAGGAGGGGGGGCGGCCAAACGCGCAGCCCAGACCGCAGCCCCGGAGGGAGCCCCGGGAACTTTGTTTCTCGGCCCCCTACCTCTGGCACCCTCCGCTCGCACTGGGACTCGCCGGCCGCCCCTACAGGGGGAAGGAGAGACTTTTAAGACAACCCCTCCCCTCAGCCCTGCGCCGGGACCGACTCGCAGGCGGAGTGAGCGCCACGCTACACCTCCCCGCCCTCCTCCACCTCCTGGCCCTCCTCCACCTCCTCGCCCCCACGCAGAGCTGCTGGAGCGCGCCGGTGCCCCGCCCTGCCGGCTCGGCCTCCAGGGGTCAGAGGTCGGCCCGGCCAGTCCCACCTCCATCCTTTCCTCCAACTCGCGCCCCACGCCGCGTCCGAGAAGGGAGTCAGGCAGCCGGGCATCCCCCAGCCAGTCTCCGACGAGCCGGGGAAGCTGGCACAAGGGGGTCATTCAAATCCTGCCTCCGCCGCCCCATGCACCGAGCGGCCTAGGGGCTGAGCCCCTGCCCTGTACTCGCACGTGTGCAACGTGTGGTCGGCGTCTCGGCCCCTCCCCGCGGCTGTCACATCCCCCGGAGTCTCAGCGGCCGCCGCTGCCCGCCGCCTGCGCGCGCTCGGAGGGGCCCACCTCCGCCCGGGGTTGGCGGATGCGCTCCCGAGCTCTGGGGCGCGCGACGAGCCCGAGCCCCGCGCCTCGCCTCCAAAAGCAGTCAAATAAAACACACACCTTGGCTGGAGGCAGCGCTCTGAGAAGCTTCCAGCCCGTTTCCCGCAGGGCGGCGCCGCCTCCGCCCTCCGAGTCTCCGATCCCGGGCCGGCAGCGCGGGACTCGCGCCTTACGTAAGCCTGGGAGACCGTCTCCGCGCGAGCCGCCGGCCGCCGCCCCCTCTCTCTCCTCCCCTCCCACCCAGCCTGTCCGGCCCACGTGCTCTCCGCGACCCAGCTAGGTCTGCCGGGGCGAAGCGAGGTGCAGACCACACAAGGTAGAGAAACTCCTTTTTTTTCCACGATCGCCTAGGGACCGCGGTCTACTGCAAGGGGAGGGAAAATATACAACTTGTTGAGTGCCTACTGTGCGCCAAGTTCACGGCTAGGTGATTTCGTTGTGTTTACAGCCGAGGAAATGAGGCATGGAGTGTGACCATGCATTCAATTATTCATTCGGCAAATTTTTATTGAGTGCCTACTATGTGCCAGAAACTATTCTAGGCGCTTGGGATCTAGCCGTGAGCAAGAGATTGAATCCTGCTCTCAAGAAATTGCGTCCTAGCGGGAGGTTGGAACCCAAGACTGACTGACTCCAAAGTCCAGGCGCCTTGGGGGACAGGGAAGAAGGGGATGTCACTCGCCTGTGCGACCTTCTTAATAAATAATTCCAGGACTTCCATGCCCGTTATTTTGTTGCTGCACGTATAACTCACCAAGTTCAAATGGAATCTGTCTTCCCCGAACCCCACCCTCCCTTGCATGCCCCAATCCACATTCTGTTAGATCTGTGCTAATAGCCTTTAATTTCCCACCCAAACTAATGAGATAGCTGCTCATAAGACTCCAGTTTCTGTGCCATTCCATTTTCCGTGCAGTTGCCAGGAATATTGCTAAAGTGAAAATCAATTTCTATTATTTCTCGGCCTCAGATACTGTCTTCCATTCAGGATAAAGTGAAAAATCTTCGGCCGGGTGCGGTGGCTCACGCCTGCAATCCTAGCACTTTGGGAGGCCAAGGCGGGCACATCACCTGAGGTTGGGAGTTCAAGACCAGCCTGACCAACATGAAGAAACCCCGTCTCTACTAAAAAACAAAAATAGCCGGACGTGGTGGTGCATGCCTGAAATTCTAGCTACTCAGGAGGCTGAGGCAGGAGAATCGCTTGAACCCTGGTGGCGGAAGTTGCGGTGAGCTGAGATCGGCCGTTGCACTCCAGTCTGGGCAGCAAGAGCGAAACTGTCAGAAAGAAAGAAGGGAATAAGGACGGAGAGAGAGAGAGAGAGGAAAGAAGGAGAAAAAGAGAAAGAAAGAAAAGAAAGATCTTCAGCAGGGTTGCAGAGACACCTTTGCATTTTGTGGGCTCTCTCCTCTGCCTTCCTTCCACAGGCCGCCTGCCTTTCAGGACATCCATTGCAGAGTTCCCAGCGCCAATACCCAGGGCTCAGAGAAGGTGAGGGACGCAAGTAGTGGGATGGTGTGGAGAAGAGCCTCCTCTCAGTTCCTGGCTGTTCTTTGTTGGGGGAGCGGGTGGGACACGGAGGGCAGAGCCTGACATAGTTTCCTGATACCCAGAGCCTCTACCCACTGCTTACTTCATGCACAAAATTGGCCAGACAGCACACCCAGGCCACCAACCCCATGCCAGTGTTTGTTCCATAGACTGATCTCCCTCTAAAATGTCTCAGTGTGACTTTGGGAGGCCAAGGCAGGCGGATCACCTGAGATCAGGAGTTGGAGACCAGCCTGACCAACATGGAGCAACCCCATCTCTACTAAAAATACAAAATTAGCTGGGTGTAGTGGTGCATGCCTGTAATCCCAGCTACTCGGGAGGCTGAGGCAGGAGAATCGCTTGAACCTGGAAGACAAAGGCTGCGGTGAGTCGAGATCACACCATTGCACTCCAGCCTGGGCAACATGGTAAAAAAAAAAAAAAAAAAAAGTCTCAAAAACAAACAAAAAAAAGTCTTCAGTGTGGCCAGGTGAGGTGGCTCATGCCTGTAATCCCAACACTTTGGGAGGCCAAGGTGGGCCAGGTGTTTGTGTCGATGCTGTCTAACATGGTGAAACCGTGTCGCGAATAAAAATACAATGATTAGCCAGGTGTGGTGGTGCATGCCTGTTATCCCAGCTATTCAGGAGGCTGAGGCAGGAGAATGCTTGAACCTGGGAGGCAGAGGTTGCAATGAGCTGAGATCGGCCACTGCACTCCAGCCTGGGCAACAAAGCGAGACTCTGTCTCAAATAAATGACACATAACAAAGCGAGACTCTGTCTCAAATAAATGCCTGTCTCAAATAAATGATACATAAATCTCAGTGTGCTGTAGACCTGATACTGAACCCCTTCAACCCTTCGCCTGTGAACAAAAAGGGAGAAAAGCTTGGGGGTGTGGGGGCATATGGTGTATAATATGTAGCAGATACTTCTTTGGAGTGGCTCTCAGAAGTGAGCATGCATCAGAATCACCTGGAAGGCATGTTGAAACATGTTGTTGAGCTCCATCAGCACAGAATTTGATTCAATGGATCGAAGGTGGGTATTTCTGGCAGGGTCCCAGGTAATGCTGAGGTTGTTGATCTGGAGACCACACCTTGGAAACCACTGCCATGGTGAACAGAGCATTGAGACATGAGATGTCAGGAGTTCGTAGACCAGCCTGATCAACATGGTGAAACCCGTCTCTACTAAAAGTACAAAAAGAAGCCGGCGTGGTGGCATGTGCCTGTTATCTCAGCTATTCAGGAGGCTGAGGCAGGAGAATTGCTTGAACCTGGGAGGTTTCAGTGAGCCGAGATGGCACCACTGCATTCCAGCCTGGGTGACCGAGTGAGACTTACCTCTCTCTCTCTCTCTCTCTCTCACACACACACACACACACACACAGATATTTAAAAAAAAAAAAAAAAAAAAAAAAAGACATGCAGCATCTAAGTGAGACTCTGCTTAACTGAAATCACATGGCTCCAAATAAGACAGGGAATACTTTCTTAATATTCAAATTAATTTTTTTTTTGAGACAGTTTAGTTCTTGTCGCCCAGGCTGGAGTGCAATGGTGCAATCTCGGCTCACTGCAACCTCTGCTTCCCGGGTTCACGCGATTTTCCTGCCTAGTAGCCGGGATTACAGGCGCCCGCCACCACATCCAGCTATTTTTTTGTATTTTTAGTAGAGACAGGGTCTCACCATGTTGCCAGGCTGGTCTCAAACTCCTGACCTCAGGTAATCCCCCTGCCTTGGCCTCCCAACGTGGTGGGATTACAGGCGTGAGCCACCGCTACTGGCTCCCTTTTTTTTTTTTTTTTTTTTTTTTTTCTCGTTTTTTTCTTGTTGCCTCAGCCGGAGTTCAGTGGCGCGATCTCGGCTCAGCACAACATCCACTTCCTGGTTGCAAGTGATTCTGCTGCCTCAGCCTCCCAAGTAGCTGGGATTACAGGCATGCACCACCACATCCAGCTAATTTTTCCTATCTTTAGTAGAGACCGGGTTTCTCCTTGTTGGTCAGGCTGGTCTCAAACTCTCAACCTCAGGTGATCTGCCTGCCTCAGCCTCCCAAAGTTCTGGGATTACAGGTGTAAGCCACTGTGCCCAGCAATTTTTTTTTATATGGAGTCTGGCTCTGTCACTCAAACTGGGGTGCAGTGGGGTGATCTCACCTCACTGCAGTGTCTGCCTCCCACACTCAAGCAATCCTCCCACCTCAGCCTCCCAAATAGCTGGGACTACAGGCATGCACCACCACACCCAGCAATTTTTTTGTGTGTATTTTTAGTAGAGACGGGGGATCTTGCCATGTTACCCAGGATGGCCTCAAACTCCTGAGTGCAAGCTATTTCACCCGCCTCGGACTCCCAAAGTGCTGGGATTAGAGGTGTGAGCCACCATGCTGGGCCCCAGAATACATACCACCTTGAATCATTTCTAGTACCACATCAAATTACCTCCTGCACTATCGATAATACATTGCACATAATTTAATGTACCTCAAAGTATACCTGTGAAATTTAATATGACTTACCAGATTTTTTTAATGCTATGATTAAAAATATCACCTGAATCACAGTTCACAGACACGACACTGACCTTACCTCTAAATTCAACCCCCCATTGTTCCAGGTATCACATCTCTCCATCATTGTTGTCTATCATAATTTCATGTTTATTTCTGTTGTATTTGATGAAGACTCTATGTGCTCCTTTAATATAGTGGCTTTATCTTTTTTACCATGGCTTCCACACAGCTTAGTAAAAATGCAGCACATGGAGACTATTAAGCAAACATTGTTAAAAGACAGACTGCTGCATGAATGAGTGGATAGAGATATGTCTCTCTTTGCCTTCTGTGAAGCTTCTCTGGAAAGACAACAGAAATGCTTGTGGCTTATATGTGCAAAGATTCAGAAAAGAAAATGGAAACTAATGGGAAGAAATAATAAGATATCTGTCCCAGCATGTGCTGTTCCTTTCTCCCTGTAGGCACTTAATAAATACTTAAAAAGCCAAAAGATTGTGTTGAAAGAAGAATAGATGGTGTATAAAGGACTAACATGGTATTATTTGTGACCATAATACATTCTTACAAGTGAAAGGATAATCTTAGCCCCGGTTTTACCAGCCCACATGGTTATTAACCTATAATATCTTACCAGGGTTTGAAAAGGCAGCAGCACTTATTTTACAACCCTGCTCTCTCAGATAAAAAGAAAACAAAAAAGCTCCCAAGCTGTTAAAAAGAGAAAACTAGGAGGAAAGAAATCAATATTCTTCTAAGTTTACCTAGTATGGCCCACTATTCTCCATGAGCAACAGACTTTACAAATCATTCCTAGAATAAGAGTATATGATAGAGGCAGGCTCTCGGGAAGATGTGGAACTCCCAATCTTGGTCTTTTCACCTTGAAACTAGAAAGCAGTTTAACAATCTCTTATGCTCTTCACGCAAACATAATAATACAATGATGATGTCTTGCTCAAAACTTTGCTTCTATTTGTACCTCTGGTAGTGGGGATGGACAGGACTGTGTCATTCACATTCTTCGCTCCATCTTCCCAACCACAATCAATAGCAGAATTCCTCCTAGAAGTTGCCTTGGGATTTGTAGGCATGCCTGGAGATCAGATGTGTTTGGGTGTGTCTTTCCTCTGTGCAAAGTTAGCTGCCAGAGGAAGTACAGCTTTCTTCCGGCTTCAGCTGGATGAAGGGGCTGAAACTGAATGCTGAGTTTATTCTGTCCAAGCTTAGCTCCTTAAGGCTGGGTAAGGAAAGGGGATCCAATTTAGGAGAGACTTCTAAGTTTGGGTTCTGTTAAGGGAAGAAGATGATAATTAGCATTTATTGAGTAATTACTATGTGCCAGGGAAATCCTAAGATACAGATAGATAAATAGAGATATAATAATCTAAAAAAATATTTTTTTTTTGATGGAGTCTTTCTCTGTTGCCCAGGCTGGAGTTCAGTGGTGCAATCTCAGCTCACTGCAATCTCCACCTCCCAGGTTCAAGCAATTCACCTGTCTCAGCCTCCCAAGTAGCTGGGAATATAGGCACATGCCACCACACCCAGCTAGTTTTTGTATTGTATTTGTATTTTTTATATTATTTTGTTTTATTTATTTATATTTGAGACAGAGTCGCACTCTGTTGCCCAGGCTGGAGTGCAGTGGCGCCATCTCAGCTCATTGCTACCTCCACCTCCTGGGTTCAAGTAATTCTTTCTTGGTCTCCCGAATAGCTGGGAATATAGGTGCATGCCACCACACCCAGCTAATTTTTGTATTTGTATTACTTTTTAAAATATTTATACTTGAGACAGAGTCTTGCTCTGTTGCCCAGGCTGGAGTGCAGCGGCACCATCTCAGCTCACTGCTACCTCTAGCTCCTGGGTTCAAGCGATTCTCCTGCCTCAGCCTCCTGAGTAGCAGGGATTACAGGTGCCTGCCATCGCGCCCAGCTAATTTTTTTGTATCTTTAGTAGAGATGGGGTTTCACCATGTTGTCCAGACTTGTCTCGAATTCCTGACCTCAAGTGATCCAGCTGCCTCAGCCTCCCAAAGTGCAGGGATTACAGATGTGAGCCACCGTTCCCAGCCTAATTTTTGTATTTTTAGTAAAGACGGGATTTCACCATATTGGTCAGGCTGATCTCAAACTCCTGACCTAAGGTGATCCACCTGCCTTGACCTCCCAAAGTATTGGGATTATAGGCATTAGGCACCACACCCAGCTTAATTATAAAAACATTTTAAAATTATTCCCTCCGCCGCGCACATCAGATTCAACTCCTTCTAATGAGGTGTCAGGAAGGAGAACAAATTTATCCTTCTTTTTTTTCGTTTTTGCTTTTTTTTTTTTTTTTTGGAGATGTTATCTTGCTACATTGTCAAGGGTAGTCTCAAACTCATGGCCTCAAGCAATCCTCATGCCCCAACCTCCCAAGTAGCTGAGAATACGGGAGCGCACCAGTGGGCCAGCTCCAGATTT
>CAUYLG010068375.1:0-18964 GCA_963573385.1 Cacajao melanocephalus | reverse complement strand
GGTATGAGTAGTTGTGGGGAGATAGCATGGGGAGAAATGTCAGATATAGGTGATGGGGAGGAAGGCAGCAAATCACACTGCCATGTGTGTACCTATGCAACAATCTTGCATGTTCTTCACATGTACCCCAAAACCTAAAATACAATTTAAAAAACAACAAAAAAAACACAAAATGTTATTTAATGGATACTTATAAAAAATATAAAATAAATTGGAGTGATATCAACTACGATTATAAATACAGACATATTTTTGTATAAAAACATTAAAACGTAATTTTACTTTGAGCAATCTTATATAATTTTTTCCTAAAATAAAATTATTTACTGTTTTAAAAAGATAAATCAAAATGTCTCAACATATCTTAGTCTATGTAAATTATAATAAAATACATTCTGAAATTATTTAATAAAATTAGGTATAATTCAGACTATAATTTTAAAAATTATAACAGTCTTCCTATTAAACTTTAAAAATGAAAATACACTAATCTGAAATGAAATATTTTGATTTTCTATGTCCATAGTTTTCTTAATATTAATTTACTCAAAATAAAATTTTAAAACATTGATTTTTAATTCAAACATCTATTTCTCTTTAAAACTTCTCAAAATTATATCTCAAAAGTTCAAATTTTGCTAATTTTTGTACACATAATTTACAGACTTTTATTGTCATACCTTTTAAAAAGATGTAATTTTTTTACCTCACTGAGATAAGAACTGTTTTCTTTAACCACTTTGACAAGGCTTATAAACGTTTTCTTTACTTCTAACTCTACTATTATGACCCTGTGCAAAAATATTTGTTTCTAAAATATAGAAAACAGTATTATTTAATATAACAATTTATACTCAACTCATTAATATTTCTAAATTATTCAATATAAAAATATTTCTTATAAGAGCTAGATATTTCCAATATTAAAATAATTTTCTTACTTACATTCCCCTAAAATGTAATGTGCATTTGTAGCCCCGGACCCAGTCTTCCTATATCTAATCAAATACATGTATTCTTTTTATAATATTTGACTTCCAAGTTATACAGTAGGCTTCTCAATATAAACAAAACAAAACAAAAACAATCAAAACTACATGCTATTTTTATTTATCCATTTTAATAACTGACCTATAAAACAAACTTCTCACATTCTATCAAGTAAAATTTTATGTTGTCTTTCTTGAATTTTAATTACTAAAAGAGCTAATCTTAGAAAGAATTAAGATGTTAACATCCATACAACTTTGTTTTGTACTTCAACATGTTGTAATTATCATTCTCGTTAAATAAATGTTATTTTACAGTTATGTAAAATTTTGTTGCAGTCAAATATTTCAAATTAAAAAAATTGACCAGCTTTCCCAAAATTAAAAAGCTAAATTAATTCTTATAAATTAAATAACTAAAATGTTTAATGAAATTTTATGACAGACTGTCAGATTTTACTAAATTTTCTGTAAATTACATTATAGATATAGTAGTATAAATATTCTTAATTTTATATAAAATTATAAAATGTAATACATCACTAGTCATAAATTCAATTATGTTAAATCTATTCTAAAACTATATTTATATAGATATTTTATGAATGTAAATAGTCTAAAATTTTATTTGCAGGAAAAGCCCTACCTTACCCTGTGCAGATAGTGTAAGAGCATACTGGACGCAGACACCATGCAGAGATCTGAAAAACAGAGCTTTTGGAGCTTCTCTATGGCCTGGGCTGCTCCTCATCCTCTTCACTGTCTGTACAGGCCAGGCAGAGGTCAGCATGCTGACAGGAACAGTGCTTGCCGGGGATCAGCCCCTATCCAGAGGACCGCGCCTCCCAGGGGGGTTAGCACCTGATCAGAGTTCAGCAGATTTCAAGATTCAGCACTTTAGGGCAGTGCTTTTCAGGGGTCAGCACCTTACCAGGAAACAGCATCTCTCAGGAGTCAGTATCTTAACAGCTCCTCTGAGGGGTCAGGACCTCACCAGATGACAGTGCTTCTCAGGGATCAGCACCTCAACGGAGGACAGCACCTCTCAAGGATCAGCACCTTGGTATAGAACAACTCTTCCCAGGATTCAGCGCTTTAACCTAGGACAGCCTCTCCCAAAGATCAGCACCTCATCAGAGGGCAGCGCCTCTCAGGTATCAGCCCATTACCAGAGGACAGCGCCTCTCAAGATTCAGCACCTTAACAGAGGACAGCGCCCCTCAGAGATCAGCCTTTTCAGAGAGGACAGAGCCTTTCAGGTTTCAGTACCTCAATGGAGGACAATGCCTCTCAGAGCTCAGCCCCTGAAGAGACGACTGAGCCTCTCAAGATTCAGCACCTTAAGGGAGGACAGTGTCTCTTAGATATCAGCACCTTGAAAGAGGACAGCACCTTAATCCCAGTAATCAGCATCTTAAGAGGACAGCGTCTCCCAGAGGTCAGCACCTTTAAAGAGAACAGCACTTTTCATGGGTAAGCCCTTAGCAGAGGGCAGCGCCTCTCAGAGGTCAGCACCTTGCCAGGGGACAGTGTATCTCATATCCAAACTTCCCTCCAGCATTCCTCACCTGCCTGTCCACTGGATCCCTAATGGGAACCTATGCTTCCAGGTTTACTCGGTCAGCCTGTACAGACTCAGCAGCCCTCTGCATCTGCCTCCCTGAGAGCTGCAGTCACTCATATGCACCTTGAGTGGAGGCTGCAGTCACCACTGGCTGACCCCAGCAGAGCCAAGGCAAGGGCCCCTAGTTCACAATGCCTGAGGGTAATAGCGTTTGTTGTTACATCTAGGTGGCTATCAGATCACTGCTGGCTTCTCAAGCTCAGGCTATGGACTTCATAGGTGCCTGGCTCATCAGAAAACCCAGGAAAAGGATGAGGCTGACAACAGTTGTGTGGCAAACCAGGGTTGTGGGATCAGTTTTATGTAAACCACAGTGACAAAGGTAGAGAAGAATGAGGCAAAAACCTCCCAGATGATCTGCCATGTCCCCACTTCTTTCCCGTTGGCCTGACTAATCATTCGGAATGGCGTCTTTTAACCCTTTCTTAAGAGTTCTTGCCCTTTCACACATTTTGATAATTCACAATTTGCCTATGAGAATGGCCTGTCTTTACATATCCTCCTTGTCTCTACCCATAGCAAATGTTCCTTTGGGTTACAAAATATTTCTTGGGCACTTTTTAAAATTTGAGAGTTTGTACATGTCTAGCTTTTACCACTCATCTGATAGGATTTTAGTTTTTTCATGTTAGAAATACATTCACACATGTATTAATAACACAGATCCCATCCTACGATCCTCTGTTACCTTGGTCTACCAGTAACACTGGTGAGCTGCCCACACAAAGCTGGACACTATTTTTCTGAAGATAAAAGACCTTGACCTTCACCTACAGGGTCACATGTACACTCACGGTCTTCCTGGACTTCACCCACTTCCCATCGCCTCCATGTGCACAGAAGACTCAGTGTGTTTGTGCTTCCCTGTGTGTAGAATAAAATAAAAAAGAATATTTTCACACACAGGAGGGTGGGAGTAGCTGGCATGCTTTGCTCCTGAGGCCATGAGAGTGGCACCACCATCCTGCACATATTAGAATAGTAAAAAATGTTTATATAAATGTGTTAACATTTTATTTTTCTTTTTTTTTATAAGCCAGTATTCTAAGCCAAATGTGTTAACATTTTCATGGCAACTATATATGAATAAATAAAAACATTGTTAAAAATTTATTGGATTGAATAATGAAATTATAAAGTTTATAATTATTAAAATCAAGTATATTGCTTCTTATTAATTTAAGAGGTAGTACAGAATGTTTATTATTCTGGTCTCACTAAAAAGTAATAAACTTCAAACATCTCCATAAGAAAATAATTACAAAATTTAGCAAGTAATACAGGCAATAATTTGAACAAATATTTAAATAGTTTCTTACATAAAGACACTAGGTAAAACTTTTAGCAATGAGTGGAGGGGTTATCTAGGTCCATTTTATCATTGATTATTGATATGTGTTTTCTATTGAGAAAATGCACAGTTCGGTATCAGCAGAGGAGACAGTATAGGCTGCTCAGATGTCAAAGCAGGGATGTGCCAATGCCCATCAGTCCTCATCATAAAAGAGTGGCTGTGCCTTCCTGGTTAGGCTCTGTGTCAGCAGTTGTGTGCCCCATGTTCCCTTCCAGAGTCCTGCCTGAAGTCTGTGCTCACTCAGCCAGTCCCAAGATCTGGAAGTAACAGTCCCCTCCTCCTGCACTGGAATAAGCAGAAGAGTTGGGTAGACAGTGTAGCCTGGCCTCTTCAGATCCCAGGAGAAGCTTCCAGTCTCTCTCTCATCCTTCATGCCAGTTAATGAGAATAAAACACACCTGGTCAACCCACCTACAACATTCAGCTTCATCCCTATTTCTCTCTTATACTCCATCCAGGAACACAGTCACCCTGTGGGTTCTTTACTCTGGCACCTCTCACTTTCTTCCTCCTTCAGGTCCCTGGGATCACCCATCAACTCTCCTGACACCCCTTCTCCTGCTTGGCTGCTTCAGGCTTTTTGTTGACCCTGACACCAAAGGATGTCTTTCTAAAGTGTCAATTCATTTATTCTCCCTCCAGTTCACAACCTGAAACAACCCCAGATAATGAACCAAGCCAAACCCCTCACTCTGAAGCACAGAGACATTTTAAATGCCATGACATGCTTGCTGAGGGGATGTCAGAATACATCATAGATGAGAAGATTGAACAAGTGAAATATAAGTGGCTAGTCATGTGAGGACGTTTGAACCCAGTCTGGCATTTACAATGTCTCTTCATTGAGACCATCCTGATCAACATGGTGAAACCCTGTCTCTACTAAAAATACAAAAATGAGCTGGGCATAGTGGTATGTGCCTGTAGTCCCAACCACTTGGGAGGCTGAGGCAGGGGAGTCACTTGAACCCAGGAGATGGAGGTTGCTGTGAGCTGAGTTTATGCCACTGCACTCCTGCCTGGCGACAGAGCAAGACCTCGTCTCAAAAAACAAAAGTCTCTTCATTTCCAAAGTCCTATCTCTCCCTAGTAGTGTTGTGTGACTACTTGTCCCAGTGCAGGACCCCACACCCCGGTGAGCCTCTAGTCACAGTCGCCTCCTTCCCTGGCCAATGTAGAATAAGATGCTCAGGGCTTTGCTCCCAGAGCCCCCTGCATTCCCAACTTCCTGCAGCCTCTTTTCATTGGATGGGGGTCGTAGTTTGCACATGCCCTTCTAGTTATCCAAGAAAAACTTATTGAAAATGTCTGTTTGTTCATGTCAGTAATCAGGGCCACAACCAGGGGCATGGCTCATAAATACCTCTGGACTGACACTCGCCAGGCCCTCAGGCTAACACCATATAAATGATTTCAACTGAGACAATGCAGTCTGGGCAGAGAGCAGCAGGGGACACTGTGGGTCTGCCCAATGGGCAACCACAGCTATGCCAACCCCCTCCCACCCCACAAATTCCTCAGGGATGGGCAGTAGAGCCTGACCTCACTGAGCCTGACTTTGCAGTTGTGTTCTGCCTGGGTGTGGTCCCAGCACCCACTTCCTTTCAGGTCTGGCCTGTCAGACTCCTCCCTTCACCAGCCCATAGGACTTGAATAAATACATGAGGTGAAGTAAAGGCAGGCAATGTGGGGGACACATTTGCATCCATAACTCCCCCTCTTTGAGGTCAGTGGAGAGGTTAAGAGGCCTGGGGCAGGCCACTCCAGCTCTGGAACTCAGGAAAGCTGTGTTGACCATGGCCTGGACTTCTCTCCTGCTGCTTCTCTCTCAATTCTTTGGTAGAAACAGGCCTCTCATGTCCAGGGCATGTCTCTCAGGCTTCATCAGTCCCCTCTGGCTAAGATCTTATGGCAACATTATGCTGCTAGGTGACCCAACACTCTTGTGCATCTGTGTCTACAGGTTCCCTCTCCCAGCCAGTGCTGACTCAGCAATCCTCCCTCTCTGCATCTCCAGGAGAATCAGCCAGACTCTCCTGCATGCTAAGCAGTGGCTTCAGTGCTGATTTCTACTGGATATACTGGTACCAGCAAAAGCCAGGGAATCCCCCCACCCCCGGTATCTCCTAAGCCACTACCAAAATTCACTTCATGACCAGGGCTCCGGGGTCCCCAGCTGCTTCTCTGGATTGATGGAAGCCTGGTCCAATAAAGGGCTCTTGCTCATATCTGAGCTCCAGTCTGAGGATGAGGCTTACTATTACTGTATGATTGAGCACAGCAGAGCTTCTTATGCTGACACATGCAGGTGGGGAAGTGGGACAAACCTCAGCTTGCTCAGAGTCTTGTTCTCTGATGATGTTTAGATCTTAAAATAACTTGCATATACAAACCCCACATGGAAGCACCTTCTGGCTCAAAAAATGCTCTCCTCTCAGTTTTCCATTGAATGCTTCTGAAGTCTCGGGAATGCTGAAAACAAAACCAAAAAACCTTGAGAGCCCACTGAAGTGTTGTTCAGTTATAGATTTGCTAAACCTGCAGTCTGTAGTGGTGTTTTACTTTCTTGAAAGGAGGGAAATTAACTTTTTCCAGTTTTCTTTTTAGCCAGTGTTTGAAGACTATCCCAGCAGGTGGACAGTCCCCCACAGCATGGACTCTGTCTTTGAGGGGTCAGATGAGAGACCTCCCCTTTCCTCCCCAGGCATCTCTTTCTATCCCTGATCAGCTATGCTTGGGGCTGCCTGAGGCTCCCTGTGACTCAGGGATGAGGCAGTAAGGTGTGAAATGCTGAGAAATTCAGGCCCTAGAGGAATTTCAGCACGGAGCTGGCCTGGCTCACATGCAGTTACCTGCACCTTCAGTGTTCATGTCAGGAGGTTCCGGGTAGGGATGTAAGAAAATGAGGGCCTGAGTCCAGCAAACTTTTATGTGGGGTTCAGGAGGGTAGAGCAGAGGCTACACAAGTGCTGGAAAAACAGTGAACCTGCTCCAGGGAAGTTGGGAGAAGTTGGTCTCATGGATGTGACTTTCCTACCACTGATCCACTCAGAACACTAGGGACCCCCATGAGAGGGATGAATGGGATTTCCTGAGATCACAGGAACTGCCAATGAAAAGAGTTGAGCTCTGTAAAATATTTGAAGAGATTTATTCTGAGCCAAATATGAGTGACCAATGGCCCATGATGTGGCCCTCAGGAGATCCTGAGGACATGTATCCCAGGTGGTCAGGCTACAACTTGGTTTTATACATTTTAGGGAGACATGAGACATCTATCAATACATGTGAGATGTACGTTGGTTCAGTCCAGAAAGGCAGGACAACCCAAAGTAGGGGGCTTCCAGATTATAGATTGATTCAAAGATTTTCTTTTTGATGATTGGTTAAAGAGTTTAGGGGGGCATATCTGACTCCCCCTTCCCATCATGGCCTGAACTTTCTTTCAGATTAAATTTGGAATGCCCTTGACCAAGAGGACGGGTCTGTTCAGATGGATGGGAAGCTTAGAATTTTATTTTTGGCTTACAATCTTATAGCACATCCTATAATTTTATGCCCAGAGGTCATTAATGGCCTGGAAGAAATCAAGTCTCAGCTTCAGTGTTGTCCATAGAAAGACCTACTCATTCTGCTGCCCTGAGTAGTGACATCAGAAAGATCCATCTACCAACACTCAGAATGCCCTTCTAGGAGGGCTGGGCAGCACTGGAAGGGCTATAAGACCTGGGATCTGAGGAGGGCAGGGGGCATGTGGGATTGGTCCTGAGAGGACAGTGTTAACAGACCACACTGGAAAACATTCCACTGGCTCTTACACACTTGGATAAGCAGTGACCTCTCTGAAATGTGACTTTCCTGCACCTGAGCTGCAGGATACACACGAGCACTGGGTTTTGGATATAACAATTTCATTTAGGAACATAGATGTGAAAAATTCCTAGGCATATTCACAAGTAGAACCCATGCTGGACCTTTGACCACTAGGATTTGGGCTGAGAACAGGACATTTGTGAGGTTTGTGGGGAATAAGCATTAACTTTGGAGGGAGGGCAGGTATGAGAGGTGTTGAGCCGTATGTTAGATGCCCCGATCAGGGAAAAAGCCTTGGAGCTTCCAGTGCTGGTTCCCTGATACCTTGTGGGAGAGAAAGGTAAAGTTACTGGATACACTGCAGTGGGGCTCATTAATGCCCTAGCAAAGGACAGGCAGCATGCATTAGCACAGTCCTTCAGGAGAGAATGCACAGCCCCAGGAAAGCTATCAGAGGCCAAGATGACTCATTAGTCACATTGAATTCATAATTTATTTATGATGAAACATAATAAATGCTTTATCCTTTTGGTTTTTTTAATTTTTTTATTATTGTGGGTACATAGTAGGTGTCCGTATTTATGTGGTTCATGAGATGTTTTGATACAGGCATGCAGTGTAAAATAATTATATCATGGAGAATGGGGTATCCATCCCCTCAAGTATTTATCGTTTGTGTTACAAATGATCCAATTACACTCTTTCCCTAATTTAAAAATGTACAGTTAAGTTATTATGACCATAGTTACCCTGTTGTGCTATCAAATAGTAGGTATTACTCATTCCTTCTATTTTTTGTACCAATTAACCATCCCCACTTCCCCCCCTCTACTCCCTGCTACCTTCCCAGCCTCTGGTAACCACTGTTCTACACTCTATGTACATGAGTTCAAATTTTTGATTTTTACATCCCATAAAAAAGAACAGGGGGAGACCTGGTGTAGCTGGGGGTGGGGGAGTAGTTTTTGCAACAGCTAAAGAAGGGCCTGTGGGTTTATTATAAGGCAGAGCTCAGCAGGAGAGGTGCTGGCCGAATCTGAGCCAAGTGGAGAGGAATCCTGTAGTAGGGAGTGGACTCCAGTCGGCGGACCCTGCAGCCCTCTCCTGGGACAGCGGGGCTGCTGGTCAGGGGCCCAAGAGAACATCAAGCAGCACAAGCAGTGAAGCCCACCCGTAGCTGTGACCCGCGCAGCCTACTGCTCTCCCAACGCCAGTCAGGGCACATGAGACGTGCACTCTAGCTCTGGCTGTGCATGCTAGCGCTGAGCCTGCAGCCAGCCCTGCTACAAATTGTGGCTACTAATGTGCCCCTTGAAGATCAAGATGGCTCTGGGCATGACTCTGACAACTTCTCAGGCTCAGGTGCAGGTGCTTTGCAACATATCACCTTGTTACAGCAGACCCCTTCCACCTGGAAGGACATGTGGCTCCTGACGGCTACTCCCACGGTTCTGGAGCCCACTGGCCTGGAGGCCACAGCTGCCTCCACCTCCACCCTGCTGGCTGGAGAGGGGCCCAAGGAGAGAGACGTCGTAGTCCCGATAGAAGTGGAGCCTGACCCCACTGCCTGGGAGCAGGAGGCCACCCTCCCACCCAGGGAGACCACACAGCTCCCAACCACTCATCAGGCCTCAGCGGCCAGAACCAC
The DNA here is from genome assembly GCA_963573385.1 of Cacajao melanocephalus. NCBI lineage: Eukaryota > Metazoa > Chordata > Mammalia > Primates > Pitheciidae > Cacajao > Cacajao melanocephalus. Next base: position 9,536 of record CAUYLG010068375.1, on the reverse strand, counting down.
CACAGCCCAGGAGCCTGAGCCCACCACCTCCCACCCCCACAGGGACACGCAGCCCGCCACCATGAGACCTCAGCTTCTGTAGGACCCGGCCAACTGATCTTCACACTCCCTGCACAGAGGCTGGAAGTACTTCCGCCATGAAGAAGGCTGCTGCTGATGGAGCCTCCAATCAGCTCCCAGCAGCAGAGGGATCTGGGAAGCTGGACTTCACCTTTGAAACCTCCTGAGGAACACGGCTGTAGCGGTCGTGGAGCCTAACCACCAGAACAGTCTCCAATGGATGGGGGGCCACGGAGGCCTCACAGGGCCTCCTGGACAGGAGGGAGGTACTGGGAGGGGTCATTGCCAGAGGCCTCATAGGGCTCATCTTTGCTGTGTGCCTGGTGGGTTTCGTGCTGTACCGCGTGAAGTGGGAAGAAGGCAGCTACTCCTTGGAGCAGCTAAAACAAGCCCACGACCGTGCCTACCAGAAGCCCACCAAACAGGAGGAGTTCTATGCCTGACGTGGGAGCCCTGTGCTCCCTCCGCCCTGCCACTCTCTTGGCCCCCACTTGCCTCTTCCTTGAAGAATCAAAGGCCCTGGCCTCCCCTGCCACCAGGCCACCCCACTCAGCACTCTAGTCTCTCTGGCCACTCCTGCCCACAGAGTTCTGGGGTGTGCTGGGAGCTCCACTCCGCTTCTCTGACTTCTGCCTGACTTGGGGCATCAGGGGTTTCTCGCATAGGACCTTTGCACCACAGCCAGCACCTAGTGTCACACCATCCTGACTCGGTTTCTCCAAACTGAAGCAGCCTCTCCCCAGACCCAGCTCTGGAGGGAAGGGAGATCCGACTGCTTTGGACCTAAATGCCCTCTTGTGGCTGGAAGATCCTGTGGGTGGGGCTTGGGGCTCACACATCTATAGCACTTACTGGTAAGACCAAGCATCTTGGGGGCATGGCCACTGAGTGGCAGGGTACAGGAGTGCACTTTGTTTCATGGGGAGTTGATATCTAATCTAGATATTGACTTGTTTTTGCACACGTTTCCTCTAGTTCTTTGTTCATAGCCCAGTAGACCTTGTTACTTCTGAGGTAAGTTAAGTAAGTTAATTCAGTAACCCCCATCTTGCTTCCCTAATCTGTGGTCAGGAGGCAGCATCAGGGTTCCGAAGACTTTTTAAATATTTTAACTAGGAGAACCAAATCTGGAAGCCAAAATGTAGACTTAGTTTGGGTATTGTCTCTGAGTTTGTCGCTCATGTGTGCAACAGGGTGTGGATTATCCGTCTGGTGGCCCCGTTTCCGGTGGTCTGTTGGTGGGCTGGCCAGTCCAGGCTGCCATGGGGCCGCCACCTCTTTTGAGCAGTCGTGCCTGTGTCTATGAGCTCAGGTCCATGCTGAGGCCTGGGATGCTGTCACGTTGGAGAAGCCCCTGTGAGAAGTGAGTGCTGGCAGCTCAGCCTTCAGAAGGAGAGAGGACTGTAGGGCGGGCAGCAGGGGCCTGGAGATCCTCCTGCAGACCATGCCCACCTTGCCTGTGGCACCGTCTCCAATGCTTCCTCCTGGAAATTGACAAGGGGCGTCTTGGGCAGAGCTAGCTCTGAGCACCTCCATCTAAGGCCAGGTTCTCTCTTAGCATGTGCAGCCCTGCCCTGGGCACTGGGCTGGAATCAGGAATATTTTCCAAAGAGTAACAATCATTTGCTTTTGGCAAAACTCTACTTAATCTAATAAGTTTTTCCCTGTACAGTTGATTTTCCAAATGTAATAAACTTTCATATAAAGTAGTCCTGTGAATGCCACTGCCTTCACTTCTTGCCTCTGTGCTGTGTGTGGATGTGACCGGACTTTTCTGCAAACACCAGCATGTTGGGAAACTTGGCTCGCACCTCTGTGCCTTCGTCTTTCCCACGAGGGATTCTGCTTCCAGGGCCCCTCTGTGTATTTGCTTTTTTGTTCTGGCTGAAATTCTTCTGGCAGTCTGTAGGTTCAGCCAAGTTTATTTGGCCCATGTCAACTTCTGTGTTGCCAAGCTCCAAGCCCCAACTTCTAAATGGCAAAGGAAGGTGGATAGCCACAGCACAGCTTGGCCTGAGGCTGTGGTCTCGGCAGAGGTGTGGAGCTGAGGCCTGCCCTGCAGACACCTCGGACACCCTCCTCCCACCATGCTGCAGAGGCCAGAGGCCCCCAGCCCAGGGGTCCTGGAGACTCCTGCACTTGCTTATTTGACAATGTTTCAGTGACTCTGTTGGCCACTGCGAGAGGTGGGCCAGTCTGGATCAGAGATGCACACCAAGCGAACGGAACTTGTGCCCGGTATTCAATACCGCGACTTTCTGCCTGAAGTGGATGACTGCACGTGACTCGGGGGCAGGGAAAGGGGTCAGCTGACTATGCTCATCTGCTGGTTGGTGGGACAGTGCCCAAGCCAGACGCTGCATCCATTTTTGTAACAGCAATAAACAGTACTTGTCATTTTGGGGAAAAAAAGGTGAGAACATGTGATGTCTGCCTTTCTGGGCCTTGCTTATTACACTTAATATAATGATCTCTAGTTCCAGCCCTGCTGTTGCAAATAACAGAACCTTATTCTATTTTATGGCTGGCTAGTACTCTATTGTGTCTATTTGCCACTTTTTAAAAAACATTCATCTGTGGATGGATGCTTAGGTTGCTTCCAAATCTTAGCTAAACAGTGCTGCAGCAAACATAGGGATGCAGATATTTCTTGATATACTGATTTTCTTTATTTTGGATATATATCCAGCAGTGAAATTGCTGGATCATATGGCAGCCCTATGTTTAGTTTTTTGAGGAACCTCCAAATGGTTCTCCATAGCAGCAGCGGTGGATGAGGGTCCCTTTTTTCCACATCCTCACCAGTGTTTGTTATTGCCTATCTTTTAGATATAAGCCATTTTATCTGGGGTGAGATATGTCATTGGAGTTTTGATTTGCATTTCTCTGATGACTGACGATTTTGAGGACCTTTTTCTATGCCCTTTTGCCATTTGTATGTCTTCTTTTGAGAAATGTCTATTCAAATCTTTTGCCCATCTTTTGACCAGATTATTCGATTTTTTTCCTATAGAGTTGTTTGTGCTCCTTATATATTCTGGTTATTAATCCCTTGTCAGATGGGTAGTTTGAAAATACTTTCTCCCATTCTGTGTGTTGACTCTTCACTTTACTGATTGTGCCCCTTGCAGTGCAGAATCTTCTTAACTTGACATGATCCCATTTGTTCATTTTTGCTTCGGTTGCCTGTGCTTGTGGGATATTGCTCAACAAATTTTTACCCAGACCAATGTCCTGGAGATTTTTCCCAAAGTTTTCTTGCAGTAGTTTCATAGTTTGAGGTCTTTGATTTAAATCTTTAATCCATTTTTATTTGGTTTTCGTGAGTGGTGAGAAATAGGGGTCTCTCTGCACATGGATATCCAGTTTTCCCCAGCAGCATTTAATAAAGAGATTTTCTTTTCCCCAGGGTATGTTCTTGACATTTTGTTGAAAATGAATTCACCGTAGATGTGTGGGTTTATCTCTGGGTTCTCTGTTTTGTTCTGTTGGTCTATGTGTCTTCTTTTATGCCAGTAATATGCTGTTTGGTTACTACAGATCCGTAGTATAATTTGAAGTTAAGTAATACAATTTATGCATTTTTGTTATTTTTGCTTAGAATAGCTTTGGCTATTTCAGGGCAACCAAAGCAAAAGTGGACAAATGGGATCATGTCAAGTTAGGAAGATCCTGCACTGCAAAGGGTAAAATCAACGAAGTGAAGAGTCAACACACAGAATGAGAGAAAATATTTTCAAACTGCCCGTCTGACAAGGGATTAACAACCAGAATATATAAGGAGCACAAACAACTCTATAGGAAAAAATCGAATAATCTGGTCAAAAGATGGGCAAAAGATTTGAATTGACATTTCTCAAAAGAAAAGACATACAAAAGCCAAAATGACATATAAAAAGGTGCTCAAAATCCTCAATCATCAGAGAAATGCAAATCAAAACTCCAATGATATATTATCTCACCCCAAATAAAATGGCCCATATCTAAAAGATAGGCAATAAAACAGCCAATGCTATCCTGAACCAATTTTTGTGGTTCTTATTGGTCTTATTTTTGAATTGTAAACCTGACTAGTCTGTTATCTATATTTTCTTTTATTGAGTTTTATGTTGAATGATGGAAGCCGTTATTTTTAGGGTTTAGAATATTTGTTAAATTTTCTGGATTTTAAAAAAATTCTCAATTAAATTTTAGATTATTATCTTTAAAAATCACACATACACACACACACAGGTAGGCAGGTTTTTTTATTATTGGGTATAAAATACTTTAATATGAGCCTCTGCATCTGATATCAACTGAGTCCTGCATACCTAGATGATAAGGAATGAAACAATAATAATACAAATTTTGTTAAACAAATAATATACAATTCAGAAATGACTATCAAATTACATCTTACTTTGCATGGTGATGAACAATATTCTTTAAAAAAATTGTATTATCAAAGGAAACGCAAAAACTTTATCTTCCGGTCCTCCTCCTACCTTCCCAGATGCCCTCATCCTCCCTCCAGGTCCTTCTGCCCCACACAAGTCTGATAAGTAAAAGGGTGTTTTTTCCTTTCCATTATGCTCACGTTAAGTTGTTCAGGCATAGTGCCATGTCAGTTTCTGATTATGAGGTTCGTGTTTTCTTAATCTGTTATTTTTGATGCTGGGATAAATTCCATAATATAATGATAAACTTATGATCTTTACCCTTAAAATCTGCAGTTTCACTGGAGGTATTCCTTATCATTGATGTCTTTTTAGTGCAAGGAAGAGTCAGCCTCTCAGCTTGGCAGTACGTCTCTGTGTGTTAGATCCCCTATCCCTGGTCCCCCCACTGCAGTTACTGAAGGTAGTTCCCAGAATTGAGTCAGTGGGAGACCCCTGTACCTAGAGGTGGCTAGAGAGCCCACCCCAGACACAGTTCTGTGGATTCCCATTGCGCTCTCTGTTGGATGAAGGAGGGCATGCTACTTACCCACAAACAGTAACATCAATCATTTCACTGGGAGGGAATAAAATGCTCAAAAAGATAGGGTTAGATTTGCCATAAACCAGATTGTGTGGCAGGAGGGAGAACACACTCATTTCATTCTTCAATCCTCAGGCTTTCCAGAAAATAATGTGATACTGAGATCCCTAGGAGTAAAGCACATGCCCTTCTGAGGTCTCTGATTGCTCCTCAGGAACCATCCTTGGAAACAAAGCTGCCCTCCTCATCACATGGACTCAGCCAGATAATGAATCTGATCATCACTGTCCACTGGTTATGAGCAGTGGCATATACACAGTGATTTCAGGCCCCGGGTAAGCGCAACTTTATAAAACCTCTTTCAATGCGAAGAGGGCCTCAGCTCTTAGAATCAAGAGAGAAAGTGAAAGGAGGGAAACGATCAGCACCATGAGGGGGAGGATTCTCCTTGCCCCATTCTCCTGTCCAGGGGTTCATTGCCACGTGCTTCATCCAGTCTCTCTCAGGGTGTGTCCATGTCTCTAGTATGACTCCTCAAAGTTTGTGCTTTCTCTCCTCTGTCTGCCCAGAGTAATGAAAGGAGGGGGCTCTGCTCCAAATTATATGAACCCACAGTGACACTCAGAGACTGCCCTTTGGTAGGATGACTCTTCTTATTCAAGAGCACTAACAGGCATGTCCTTATTCATTAATTCGATGATGGAGATCAAATAACATTTATCATTGAAATAAAAGTTTTACCTGGAAGTTTTCCAGAAATGAAATTCTTCCTCCTGGACCTACTAACACAGAAACTTCAGTAGGTGCCCAATAATATGTTTTTACAGTTTCTCCAGAAGATTTTTATGAACATCAATGTTTGGAAGCAACTATAGTTTTATTATTATGAAAGTATTACTGAAGATTTATGTTTAAAATACAGTTACCGTTAACAGTTTATGACTCAATTATTGAACATCTCCATTCAAAAATCCAAGAACATTCAAAATCATATTTATGTCAGTGCTAAAAGGTTTAACTTCACTTCAAATAATAGCTGGTAGTCAGTAGGAATACAAGCGTAAGTTTTCTAAGAATGTGATTAGTGGTTTATGTGAATATTTCTGTTTTCAGAACAATCTCACGTAGACTGGCTTCTGTAATCTCTCCGAACTACTACTGAGCTGAATCTCCTGGGGCCTGTCTGTAAAGGTGCAGGGCTAGAAGACATATACTACAAGCACGTGTTCTATGGCACCCGGTACTAATCTGGGCAGATGACGAAGAAACAAAGTGTGATATTTCCATTTGATTTATCTTCCTTCTTTCTCTATAGAAAACGTTATTATAAAACAGTTATGTTGAGGAAACACAAAATTTGAAGGAAAGGAATCAAACATAAATGTTAAATATTTGTGCATGTTTATATTATTGATCTATATTTCTTGTATTTACTGTTCAACATTTCTATTGCATATGGATTTGTAAATTACATATTTTATACAAAAAAATCTCATGTGTGCTAGTTGAAAGTAATGCCACCTAAATGCAGTAACAGAATTTGAGGACACTAAAATGTATTGATTTGAGAGACAGTAAGAGAAATTTAGTACAAGTCTGCATCTGGCTCTGAAACCTAACGCTCTGCTATTATCACTACACCTGTAAAACTGCATGCTTTGCACCCATTGCAGACAGAAGACATTGGGTTAAATTCATGGATGTCCACTGAGGGTCCCAATAGGCCGATGTGGCACAATGCAATCTGGGAGATAGAACTGAGGGACAGCATATGCCTGGTGGACACCGACACATAACAGCCCCAGCCGCTGCATACACTGAGTGCGTGGTGTCCTTAACGCATTCTGCTCCCATGTAAATAAACAGCAAGAGATCCTAGGATATTAGTGAATTACATATTCTCTTTCAATGTCACACTCAAGATGAAGTCTCTACAATATTTGTAATTGAACTTCGACAGCTTCAACTATTTTTGTTTTAAAAAATATTATATTTACAAAAATACCCTAAACTGTTTCTGAAATTAATTAGAGTTTATTTTACTTCCACAGCAATACTAAATGTAAATCATTAGCATATTATAAAGTGGTGCGTCTAGGCCTGGACAGCAGAAGGCACTTGGAGGCTGGAATCTGGGGGCATTCAGAGGTGAGAGCAGCCACCTGCTGTCCGGTGCTCTCTGTTCAGGGCTCACAGCTGTGGTCTCCTCACCCCTGAACTGCTCAGAGCACTACTCATGCTTATTCTTGGGACACCCTCAGGTAGAAGAGTCTCATCCAGGGCTCAGTGTGGGAACAGAAAGCTTCAGGTTCTCATTTGCATGAGCAGACTCCCCCCGCCTCAGAGTACAAAGAGGGAAAAGGAGAGATTTGGGAAAAGCTCTGCTTCAACTGTGGGGCAAAAAGGCAGGACTCGGAGCAATGTCAAGAATGGCCTGGCCCCCTCTCCTGCTCACCGCCTTTATTCACTGCACAGGTGACTGGACATGGGGCAAGGGAAGGGGCCCTGGGAAGCCCCTGGAGTCCTCCTTTCTCCTCTTATTTATAGACCCAGAATCCCCATGTCTTGTGTCTTTCCCAGTTCTAGGGCCTTGGGCCGTATCTGTGCTGATTCAGTCACCCTCAGGACCTGGGGCTCTGGGCCAGAGGCTCACCATCTCCTGCACTGGAAACAGCTCCGCTTTTGGTTGTTGGCAGGATATACACTGGTTCCAGCAGCTCCCGGGAACCACCCCCAAACTCCTCATCTATAAGACGGTCGGCTACAAGTCTGGCAAGTCCATGTCCTGACCGTTGTTGTGCTACAGCCTGAGGATGACACTGACCGTCACCGCCAGTTCTACAAACACCGCCCGAGTGCTTGCACCATGCTCCAGTTTGAAGAAAAGGAAGCCGACACATGCTGCGTGTCCAGCCATGCCACTTTCCCACGCACCCCCTGCTCTGCAGCTAAGTCAACGAGTTCTTTCACTTGTTTGTCCTAAAACTGAGGCCTGAGAACTTCTTCAGGGTCATTTTTCTAGGGAATATATCCTCACCCTCTCAATATCTGCCCCAAATTCATTCTTTTGCAACAATACCATGTGCTGTTTCCTCGGATGTAGCAGATAGTCCTGAATGCCAGAGGCCAGCTGTCCTGTGGCAGAGTCCATAATGGGTGAGTCAGTCAGCTGAAGCTTCCATAGCAACATACCACAGACTGGAGTCTTCACCAAGAGATATTTATTTTCTCATTGTTCTGGAGTTTGAAAGGACCAGACGGAGGTGCCACCATGTTTGTTTTATTCTTTGCCCTCTTTTATTTGCTTCCAGATGTCTCTCTCTCTCACTGTGTCCTCACATGGCCACCCCCATGTCTGTGTGTTGTTTTTGTACAAATTTCTTATGCAGTCAATAATCCTCTTGGATTAGAGACTCATTCTTATGGCCTAATGAAATCTTAATTATCTTAGTGTCCAGATCTCCCAATACAGACAAATTGATAATTCAGTTATAACATAAAAAATGAAGGTGGACACAATATAATTTGTAACAAAGGATCAGGGGTCCAGGGACCCAGATTTCAGCTATGTCTAACCCAGGAGAGTTGATGCTGCAGAGGCCACCTGTTCACTCCATTCATCACAGATCCTAAGATGTGCCATATTCTGGATGTGTTCTTGGGGCTCAGGGTACAGTGTGGATGAGACAGGAAGGTCCCTGTCCTCCAGTAGCTGATGCTGTTTAGGAGAAAACAGAATACATCAGTAAATGTATCAGTAGGAATATGATATGTTTAAAAAATTGAAGAGAGGTGAGTTCGGTGAGGTGGGGTGGGCAGACTTACAGGGGTTGATGACAAAGATGCAGAGACTGATTAAGTTTGTCAAATTCACTAGCGGCACATAAAGTGAACTAGGAGGTGAGAGTCCAGGCAGGACCAGATGAGGCTCTGGTTTTGACACAAACATTAGACTGTGGAGTCCTGGACAAGGATGAAAAATGCAAGGTGGAGAAAGGTCACATCTGCAAGTTCAGAAGTGGGAGGTTCTGTGGAATGGAGTGTGGGGACACAGGGACCACAGCTGGGCTCTCAGGACCTGTGAGGGGTATGGGGCAGCAGCAGCTGACTGAGAAGACATTAATGACACTATGTACTTGATACAAGATTACTGACGTATTAAGTTTTCAATAAATATGATCAGCTCTGACAAATGTGGCTGTACATCAGAAAATCTAGAAACGTTTACGTCTAGGTAACTCTCCTGATCTACAAGAACTTCACTTGTATTTATTTGGTTTTATATACAAATAGTCACAACCCAGAAATTTTACATGCCATTACTAGAAAGAGGAAGGGTTCCGAGAGATGGATACAATGAATTCATTATAGAGGGTGTGCTATAGCTGGCCTAAAATTAGAGCCTGAACAACACTATTTTATAAAAGACAAAGTTGTGTTTTAAATAAGTTGAAACAGCTGCCCCATTCTCCTCACAATAACTGCTGACCTTGGCGTCTAAGTAAGGCTGCACA
>CAUYLG010068374.1:0-20440 GCA_963573385.1 Cacajao melanocephalus | reverse complement strand
TTGTTTGTAAAGGATTTTATTTCTCCTTCACTTATGAAGTTTAGTTTGGCTGGATATTAAATTCTAGATTGAAAGTTCTTTTCTTTAAGGATGTTGAATATTGGCCCCCACTCTCTTCTGGCTTATAGGGTTTCTACCAAGAGATCCACTGTGAGTCTAATGGGCTTCCCTTTGTGGGTAACCTGACCTTTCTCTCTGGCTGCCCTTAGCATTTTTTCCTTCATATCAACCCTGGTAAATCTGACGATTATGTGCCTTGGGGTTGCTCTACTTGAGGAATATCTTTGTGGTGGTCTCTGTGTTTCCTGGACTTGAATGTTGGCGTGCCTTGCTAGATTGGGGAAGTTCTCCTGGATAATATACTGAAGAGTGTTTTCCAGCTTGGATTCATTCTCTCCATCACATTCAGGTACACCTATCAAACGTAGATTAGGTCTTTTCACATAATCCCATATTTCTTGGAGGCTCTGTTCTTTCTTTTAACTCTTTTTTTTTTTCTCTAATCTTGCCTTCTTGTTCCATTTCATTGAGTTGATCTTCAATCTCTTATATCCTTTTTCTGCTTGGTCGATTCAGCTATTGAAACCTGTGTATGCTTTGTGAAGTTCTCTTGTGTTTTTCAGCTCCATCAGGTCATTTATATTATTCTCTAAGCTGTTTATTCTCATTAGCATTTTGTCAAACCTTTTTTCAATGTTCTTAGTTTCTTTGCATTGGGTTAGAATATGTTCTTTTAGTTCAGAGAAGTTTGATATTACCCACCTTCTGAAGCCTGTTTCTATCAATTCATCAGACTCATTCTCCATCCAGCTTTGTTCCCTTTTTGGTGTGGTGTTGTGATCCCTAAGAGGAGGAGAGGCATTCTAGTTTTCAGAGTTTTCATCCTTTTTGCGCTGGTTTCTTCCCATCTTTGTGGATTTATATACCTGTGGTCTTTGTAGTTGTTGACTTTCAGATGGGGTCTCTGAGTGGATGCCCTTTTTGTTGATGTTGAAGTTGTTTCTTTCTTTTTTAAATTTTTCCTTCTAACCATCAGGCCCCTCTGCTATAGGCCTGCTGGAGGTCCACTCCATACTTCTTCTGTTAGCTTCATCCCAGAAGGGTACCCACCAGGTGTCAGCCTGAGCTCTCCTTTACAAGGTGTCTCTTTGGATATACAGGGGTCAAGGAGCTGCTTGAGGAGACAGTCTGTCCCTCATAGGAGTTCAAGTGCTGAGCTGGGAGCTCCACTGTTGCATTCAGGGCTTCTGGGAAGGTATGTTTAAATCTGCTGCAATGGAACTCATAAACACCTTTTTCCCCAAGTGCTCTGTCCTGGGAAGGTAGGGCTTTTTTTTATAAGTTCCTGACATGCTGCTGCCTTTTTTCAGAGATGCTCTGCTCAGCAGTGGTAGACTAGCCTCAGTCTGTCAGCAGAGGCATTACTGAGCTGCTGTGGGCTCTGCCCAGCTTCTGTGTGAACTTCTTGTTAGAACTGTCTCGGTAATGATGGTCTGCCTCGGTAATGGCGGACTGCCTCAATAATGGCTGATGCCCTTCCTCCCACAGAGTTGGACTGTCCTGGGTCCATCTGCACTTGCTGCAAAACTCAACCCAGAGCGTTTCAGATTGCTGATTACCTGGATCCCTGTTTCAGCCCCATTTTTTTCAGTTGAGTGAGTGGCTGTGTATCCCAGGCATTCCAGATACCTGTTGAAACAGCCGCCCAGATTTGTGCAAGTTTTCATGCTGAGACGTGCATCACCAGCTGAAACAGCCATGTTGGAAACTTGTGGCACTTTTCAGCCTGGGAATCTCCTGGTCTGTGGGCAGTAAAAACTTGTTTGGAAATGCAGTGATCACTCACCCTGTGTGTTCTTCTCACTGAGAACTGCATTCCAGAGCTGTTCCTATTCAGCCCATTTTGTATCTCTCCCTCTGATAATTGAGAGTTTTTTAGCATAAAAGTTCTGTGGAATTTAGTCGAAGGCCTTCTTTGCATCTATTGAGATATTCATGTGGTTTTTGTCTTTGGTTCTGTTTATGTGCTGGATTATGTTTATAGATTCACATATGTTGAACCAGCCTTGCATCCCAGGGATGAAGCTGACTTGATCATGATGGATAAGTTTTTTGATGTGCTGTTGGATTTGGTTTGCAAGTATTTTATTGAGGATTTTTGCATCGATGTTCATCACAGATATTGGCCTCAAGTTTTCTTTTCCAGTTGTGTCTCTACCAGTTTTTGGTATCAGGATGATGTTGATCTCATAAAATGTGTTAGGGAGGATTCCCTCTTTTTGTATTGTTCAGAATAGCTTCAGAAGGTATGGTACCAGCTCCTCTTTGTATCTCTGGTAGAATTTCACTGAGAACCCATCTGGTCCTGGACTTTTTTGATTGATAGGCTATTAATTGCTGCCTCAATTTCAGTCATTGTTATTGGTGTCTTTAGGGATTCGACTTCTTCCTCATTTAGTTTTTGGGAAGTGTAAGTGTCCAGGAATTTATCTGTTTCTTCTGGATTTACTGGTTTATTTGATTAGAGGTGTTTATAGTATTCTCTAATGGTAGTTTGTATTTCTGTGGGATCAGTGGTGATATTCCCTTTATCATTTTTTATTGTGTCTATTTGATTCTTCTCTCTTTTCTTCTTTGTTAGCCTGACTGGTAGTCTATTTTGTTGATCTTTTCAAAAAACCAGCTGCTGGATTCATTGATTTTTTTTTAATTGTACTTTAAGCTCTGGGGTACAGGTGCACATACCACAAGGTTTTTGCATAGGTCCACACGTGTCATGGTGGTTTGCAGTCTCAGTCCCCCCATCACCTACATAATGCATTTCTCCCAGTGTTTTTCCTCCCCAGCCTCCCCACTCCCCACTGACCCTCCCCGACCCCTCACCCACCAACCAACCCCAGTGTGTGATGTTCACCTCCCTTTGCACATGTGTTCTCATTGTTCAACACCCACCTATGAGTGAGAACATGTGGTGTTTGTTTTTCTGTTCTTGTGCCAGTTTGCTGAGAATGATGGCTTCCAGATTCATCCATGTCCCTGCAAAGGACACAAACTTGTCGTTTTTTATGGCTGCATAGTATTCCTTGGTGTATATGTGCCACATTTTCTTTGTCCGGTCTATCATTGATAAGCATTTGGGTTGGTTTTAGGTCTTTGCTATTGTAAACATGCTGCAATGAACATATGTGTGCATGTGTCTTTATAATAGAACAATTTATAATCCTTTGGGTATGTACCCAGAAATGGCATTGCTGGTTCAAATGGTATTTCTAGTTCCTGATCCTTGAGGAATTATCACACTGTGTTCCACAATGGTTGAACTAATTTACACTCCCACCAACAGTGTAAAAGTGTTCCTATTTTTCCACATCCTCTCCAGCATCTTTGTCTCCAGATTTTTTAGTGATTGCCATTCTAACTGGCATGAAATGATACCTCAATGTGGTTTTGATTTGCATTTATCTAATGACCAGTGATGATGAGCATGTTTTCATATGTTTGTTGGCCATATAAATGTCTTAGCATTCCCTTTGAAAACTGGCACTAGACAAGGGTGCCCTCCCTCACCATTCCTATTCAACATAGCATTGGAAGTTCTAGCCAGAGCAATCAGGCAAGAAGAAGAAATAAAGCGTATCCAATTAGGAAAAGAGGAAGTCAAGTTGTCTCTATTGGCAGACAACATGAATGTATATTTAGAGGGTCCCATTGTCTCAGCTGCAAATTTCCTTAAGCTGATAAGCAACTTCAGGAAAGTCTTGGGATACAAAATCAGTGTGCAGAAATCACAAGCATTCCTATACACCAATAACAGACAAACAGAGAGCCAAATCATGAGTGAACTCCAATTCACAATTGCTACAAAGAGAATAAAATACCTATGAATATAACTAACAAAGGATGTAAAGGACCTCTTCAAGGATAACTACAAACCACTACTCAAGGAAATAAGAGAGGACACCAACAGATGGAAAAACTTTCCATTCTCATGGTTAAGAAGAATCAATACTGTGAAAATGGCCATACTGCCCAAAGTAATTTATAGATTTAACGCTATTCCCATCAAGCTACCATTTATCTTCTTCACAGAACTGTAAAAATCCACCTTAAACTTCATATGGAACCAAAATGAGCCCACATAGCCAAGACAATCCTAAACAAAAATAACAAAGCTGGAGACATCATGCTACCTGTTGTCAAACTATACTATAAGGCTACAGTAATCAAAACAACATGGCACTGGTACCAAAACAGATATATAGACCAATGGAACAGAACAGAAGCCTCGGAAGTAACACCACACATGTACAACCATCTGATCTTTGACAAACCTGACAAAAACAAGCAACGGGGAAAGAATTCCCTGTTTAATAAATGGTGTTGGGAAAACTGGCTAGCCATGTGCAGAAAGTTGAAACTGGATCCCTTCCTTATACCTTATAAAAATTAATTCCAGATGGATTAAATATTTAAACATAAGACCTAACACCATAAAAAAACCCTAGAAGAAAATGTAGGCAATACCATTCAGGACATAGGCATAGGCAAGGAATTCATGACTAAAACACCAAAAGTAATGGCAACGAAAGCTAAAATAGACAAATGGGATCTAATTAAACTAAATAGCTTCTGCACAGCAAAAGAAACAGTCATTAGAGTGAACTGGCAACCAGCAAAATGGGAAAAATTTTTTGCAAACTACCCATCTGACAAAGGGCTGATATCCAGAATCTACAAAGAACTAAAACAAATTTACAAGAAAAAGACAACCCCATCGAAAAGTGGTGAAGCATATGAACAAGATTACATATTTTTAACTCCTAGTGTAGAAAATAAATTATATTTAGTACAATTCAAAACTCATATTGAGAAAATAGCATACAATTTAGATATGGCTAAAGAATAAAAAATGAACTAAGGACCACAAAAGAAGCAATGCAAATTATGTTACAAGTGATTCTGATCACACAATAACCAAAATAAATATATATCTTAAACATAATGAAATATCACTTTTACCTCACAGCCTGACTAATATTTTGAATTTTTTTTTTTTTTTTTTTTGAGAAGGAGTCTTGCTCTGTTGCCCAGGCTGGAGTGCAGTGGTGTCATTTTGGCTCACTGCCACCTCTGCCTCCCGGGTCCAAGTGACTGGAAGTGACTAGAACTAAATCTTATAGTTATTTCAGGGTTTATAGCCAAAACTGAGGTCTTCAGGTCTGTCTCTGAGGTCACAGATGGGCAAGTCTTTTTGTAAGTCTCAGGGATGGGAGCTCTGCTCTCAACCCTAGTTGAAAGGGGCTAAAGATGAATTACAGGGCCATTTTAAGATCTACAGTAGAACCAAGGTTGGCAGTTCAGGCTACAGTGTCCCTTTCCAGATCCTTGTTTTGGAAGTACTGTTCTCAGTCCACAGCCTAGAAAATTAGAGCTGCTTTTTAGGGCTATTTTAGACTCTGGTGTGTCACTTAGTATGGCTGACCTGCCTGTGGGGATGCAGATAGGAGTAGCTCACAGTAGATTCCTGAGTGGGCAAAAATTCTCATAGTTCCTGGAGCAGGCCTGGGGCCAAGATTCAAGGCTATTTTGGGATCTGCTGTGGGACCAAATTCAGAAAGCCTGCCCTGAGAACTCAGGATCTCCTTCTGGGTTCTTACGTAAGCAAGACTAGTCTTGAACCACAACTAAGAGAAGCTGGAGCTAATTTATAAGATCATTTCAGAGTCTAGAGTCTAGTCTAATGTCAACAAGGGTATCTCCCAATGCACTAGTGTATGTAACTCTTCCCATGCCCCTTGGCAGATGGTTTTGGTAACAGGACGAAGGCCAAATAGAGCTGCAGTCAAGCCCATGGAGAGACAGGGCCATTTCTGCATCTGGAGCTGTGACCATAGCCAGTGAGTCTTCCACCTTGGTGGAAGAATATCCTCTCTCAATGAACCTCATCATGCTTGGGCTCTAAGAGTGTTATGCAAATCCCTACCTAAATCCCAAGCCTTCCACGGTGCATTTTTCCATGGACGGCTATGAAATTGTTGTTGTGGGGGTATAGGAGTGAGGGACCTGCCATTTTGCTCAACTACTTTTGTCTGAGAAAATATTTGCGGAACTAATTGCAGATGTAAACACATGTACACATACTGCATCATTACTATTAATATATTGCATTGTAGTAAAGATATTATTTGTATAATACAGTGATATTATTTTAGACCACTAAAGAAAAAACTTCCCAATTATCTAAAATATGCTGTGACATATCATAGTTAGATGAATCCTGATTTTATTGAATTACAGCATGAGGCATGTTTTATACTGCTATTCATAAGACCAATTCTTACTCTGAGGTGTTGGTATTAAAAACAGAAATGTTTGGACTGCGTCTCAAGTAAACATGCACCCCTGCAGTAGTTAACTCCCTCCACTGCTATAAGCAAATATCTGTCTCTCTCTATATATGTTATGATAACTTTGTGTTTTTCTTGTTCTGAATTTAAGGCACAGATAAAATTTGATGAAACAGTACATTATACACAATTGCATAAACACTTTTCACCTCCAGGTTATCATTTTTATAGTTACAAATAGCCAGTATCAGAAAGAGCATTCCCAGAGAAAACAGGAGAAAAATGAGATATGGGAAAAGGAGAGTAAGTAAATGTTGTCATTTAGAGTTATTAAGGGGTTATCTGAAAATCAGCTGAAATTATGGTATATATTTGTTTATTTTTGTTAATATCCAATATGGCTCACTCATATTCTATGGATGTTAAATAGATTTTGATTTGTTTTGTGTTCTAAATGAATACGTTTCTTTATTTTGCTCCATTTATATTAACACTGGTAACTGTCAGAAAGACAAATTTCTCTCATATAATTTTCTGTACTTTCCACTTGAAACCTGTTTTTTCTTCTCTTCCTCCTCTTCGTCATCATAATTATGACGATCATCACCACCATCATTATACAAGAGTTTAAATTGAAATAATATATTATCACCATGATCATTGTACAAGAGTTTAATTTTAAAATATTTAATTTCTTGTGTCCTTCTTTAATCATACTGCAATATGGCATCATTTCTGCAAAAAATTATCGCTTCATTTGGACATTGTGTCAACATTTTATTTTAAAAGGATATTTATTATCTAATATAAATTAATCATAACCACCACCATCACTGTCACCATAAAAAATTTGCTTTACGTAGTTACATGCTTCAAAATACGTAAAATGTTTTCAGATGTGTTTTCACTGGACTGCTACAATCTTATGAGATAACGAAATGTATAATTTTTATCATGGCCTGAGAAAACTGAATTTAGAAGATAAATTAACATGCCCAAATTCTCACAGCCAGTATAGAAAAAAAAGTTTCTGACCTTGAGTTAGATATACTTTTCTATACTTTTAATAGTTAACAAGTAATCTCAAAATAGGATTATTAATTTTATTCTGTTCCTTATTATGCTAATTTTTATTATTAGTCTAAGCTTCTCACTTTTAAAAATTGCTATTTCTGGTCAGTTTTTAGATTAAACTGTAACCTTATTGAACATAACTAAAAAATTGGAGGATGTATCTATTTGCAAATGGAATAAAAATTTCTTTTGTTCAGTTAAGACTATAAGCATGAATTGTTATATTTGATGTATGGCACACTAAAGACTGTGAAACTATATTGCAGGCCAAAAGAAGTCTATTGTATTTAACAATTTAATCTAAATTCCTGTTGGAAGTATTTTATCTTTACATGTCATATTGTTGCCAATTTATTGTATTATGTTGATTGTTTCTCAGAGCTGAGTCTATTATCAGAGAAATGCCAACACAATATATGTTTTGATTATTTTTACAAGAAAACAGACACTTTTCATGTATTTGGACTTTTTGCATCATATTGATCAACAATATTGTATTGCTTATACAGCTGTTCATGGACTCCTCTCAAAATTGGATTCTGATTTATGAAGCAAATAGGTTTTAGTGTTTATCTATAGAATTATTCTTTCCAAAATGAAATTCTAAACAATTTGAGTGGCTTTACAATTAATAATCCAATATTTCATCACTCACATAAATATTATTTTCAAATAAGCAATCACAATATTATTCTTGCTTCTAGGCAGGTTTCTCTTTGTCATTCTTATTCTTGAGGACAAAACAGTTCAATTTAACCTAGACTAATCATCTCCAGAACTGGAAGCATGATGCTGGTTCCTTCTTAACTCAAAAAGATGTTATAAAAATTAATATAAATATCTTAGGCATTAATAAGACAATTATGCAATAAACAAAATAATGTTAGTTTAAAAGTCAAATGCCCTGTTACCCAGTCCTGTCTGTTTCATCAGTTACCTCCTAGGCATTGATGACCTCTTCCAGGCTTCAGTCTTTAATACATAATGTTTGTTGAGCATCTAAGAGGGATCATTTCCCTTTCTCTTCTTCCTGAGCCAAAGTATGAGACACATGTCCCACCTGAGAGCATCTTGGTATCACTAATCTCCAGGACCTTAGATTTGTTTCACTCCAGGGGTCTCTGAAGGAACTATCTCTGTGTGAGCTCTACCTGTCTTCCATGAAGGTGACCAACATTTCCTGAATACACCCTAACAGAGTCTTGCTTCATGCTTCTGATGAGTGCTTCCAGCCTCTTCCCTGAGGCAAATCTCTTGCTGTAGCAGTGTGAGATTATTTACAGCCATTGGAGCGCTCATGATGTAAGTGATACCCAGAGGAGCAGAGGAGTTAATACTTGTGGGTACATTTTTGACCCAGGGGAGATAAAAGCCATAAGTAAAACATCCTTTTATTCTCACTTTAATTTTATATTTTATTTAATAGTAATATTAATTTTTGTAACGTTAAACTGCTATTTGAGGCTCAGTATAACTTGCTGTTTTTAAAGTTCCAAATATAACACATCAGAACCTAAAAAACGTCTAAAACAGATATTCAAGATATTCTGGGACTTTTCTCATGGGCAAGGGTAAATGGTAAAGGGAAGAAGCCTGAGATCAGTGGGTAATGAAGTGCACAAGATTTATCAGTAAAATTTTTTTAATAAGCAGTTGTTCATTTTTCTGTTTCATAAAATGGTATTTACTTACCTTTGATAAAGCAATTCCACTATTCAGAATATTTTGAAGACTATTTGGTATTATTACTATCCATTATTAAAGTTTAATTTGTCTAAAAATATAGGTTTATTCATACAAAGAGATTGAGAAAAATGAACAAATTAGTGAATGTTTGGAAGATGCCAACAAGGTAGAGAGAAAATGATGTATGTTAAAAACTATCTAAAACACATATTGATTTTGTTAATTTTTAAATACCCTTTCAAGGGGAAAATGTGCTAAATATGTATTGATTTTAATCAAATTACAGAGTAATCAGTATTCTTTAATTTATTTAACAATAAAACAATAAACCCTAAATTTTATTCAATCTAGGTAAAAGATGTTTGTTGTATTACTATTAAGAAAAATTTGGGAAAATTGAAAGAAGATACACCAAAGAAAAATAAACAAGATCATTTCAGAATTAATTAACGAGAATGAAATTGTCAGTTTTATTTAAGTGATAACTTAGGAAGGAGAGAATATTCCAAAAATTTGTCATTTTGATTTAGTTTACTGCTACAGCACTACAGTTTCTGTGATCAATATTTTAAAAAGTATTGAAACTCTTCTTGGGAAAAGAAATTTGCCAAGAGGGAAGATTCATCTCTCTCATTTATTACATCTGAAGTATCTTTTATGCTTCAAATATTCTATTTCAAACATTCATATTGCTTTATTGTCTATTCTATTTCAAACATTCATATTGCTTTATTTTCTTCTAAATAAAAATGCAGAAGAGGGAAATAAAGGGTATGTGTACATAAGTAAAATGTAACCTTAGCTTGAAGATTAATTGCACAGAAATGACAGTAACGGTTGAATAATATAAACTTGTCAACAATTTCTCTGTTTCCTTTAGTAAACCATATATATTGTGTATGTCAAATACAGACCACATTCAGGGAGCAATAAATCTTTTTAGGACAGCATATAGTGCAAGTAGAAGAATACGTTATCTAGTATTTCTCATACAAGATTATTTACTGTAGTAGATACCACCTACACACAATATATATGCAGTAATACAGAGAGGATTGGTTACCTTGGAGCTTTATAAAAATTAAATGTAAATACATGGACAGTAAACAAAAGCAGCAGGCACCATTTATTGTGTAAAAGGTGCCATGCTCTGTTATGAGCCTTGCATGCATTATCTCTTTCAATCACTTCACCACATCCATGGGGTAAGCAACATAAGAACTCTGAGACTTACAGAGATTGACTGTTTTACCAAAATCATAGAAATCATATGCCTGGGGTGGTAGCTGAAACTCGGGTCTCATCTACTCTTAATCCCTGGTAATTAACCAGTTTAGTGCATTGCTTTTAATGAGAAAGAAATGTTATAATATTGATGTACAGTAAACCGACAGGCACAAGCCTCTGGATTCATTATGAGGACAGCAATTAATTAAATCTATTTTAATTCTCACACCATATTATTTTCAAAGGTATATATTAGCACCATATAAGTATTTACCAATTTTTTTTCCTGGATTCTACTTTTTCTGCTAAAAGTAGATATTTTGTTCTATAAAATGGTTGTGACATCTACTATGTGACCTGTTATTTTTTGCTTCTACTTTGTGACCTGTTAGTTTTTGCTTCTTGCATTTACTGAAAGGTAGATGAAAGCCACATGATACATGGGAAGGTGAGTGGCTTAACACAACTCTGACCAGTCTTTGCTGACTACAAGAGGGCCAGAAGTTTCCTCTTAGGGAAAGCCATTCATCAGTGATTGACAGGTATGGAAGCATGAAAGCCTGCATCTTCTTCCCTGGCTGGGTAAAAGGTACAAGGATGAATTGTCTTGTGAAGTTCTGCTAAGAAATCATGTGGACGCTACCCTCTGCAGGACTCTACCTGAGATTATTCCTTCTTTGCTTCCTCCCTTTGGCTTCTTGCTTCCCCATTCCCCTTTTCTCTGGGAGCATTTTCCAAATAAATTATTTGGATGTAAATCCTCATCTCAAGAACTGCTTTTGGAGAACACAATCTAAGACCACAAACAATTTTAACACAAGGATATACTTACAAAATCATTAGAAAATGTGCATAGAATTGACCTTTCAGAAAAAACACTTCTGACAAAATCAGGAGTGAGGGAAACCACTCTAATGCTGGAGCTAGTTTGAATTCAAGATCTGTACCACCATAGCAGGCATCTAAGTATCAAAAATTAAAGCTCAAGAAGACCTAACCCCAAAATGTTTCTGGAAACCTCCGTAGCTGGTCACCAGACAAACAGAAGTATGAGCAGGTCTGTACTACCACTCTCTCACCACATCCCTAGCAAAGCTAGTGCCAGGATCCAGGAATGCTGCTATATCTCTGTGCTCTTGTTTGCCACTGCAAACAACCTAAGATTGTAATGTAATTTGTGTCTAGATCTCTAACTGCAGAAGTCTCTGGGAAATATTTTTGCTAGTTTCCACAGTAGCTCAGCATTCTAGGAGTTTAAATATATGTCAAATTAAATTCACATAACATGTATATAGAAATGGTTCCATCTGTAGGATAATTACAAGAAGCAGTGTCCTGGGTCATATATTATATGCATTTACAAGCTTTATAGAAGTAGTCTTATTGTACTCTGTAGAGATTTTGTTTGTAATGTGCTCTTGACAGTTGATCCATGATTTCATTTTAATAGTTGGCTTCAGAAGCAGTATAGCTTAATCTTATGCCTGATCTTTAATTTCTGTTCATGATCTGGCTTTGGATTTCTTTGAAAAGGCTTTCTGAGAAAATTCCTGCATCTGACATCTCTTATATTCCTAGAGCCATAATTTCATTTAAGTGTTTTATTTCTTTCAAGTTCACTGTAATAATAAATTGAAAGGACAACCTCCATGAGCTTTGACCCCATGTTTTTAATATTCCTTTTTAAATATGGCAGACAGAACCAGAATATTCATGTAGATAGTTTTCACCAGATGCTATCAAATAAGAAAGTATTAAAACTTTCAAAATCTATTTTAGATAACTCCTAATCAACTGCTAGTGACAGATATAAATTTAAGATACCTGTTTAAGGCCACACAGCTATTTAGGTACAAAGATGAACATAGAATTGAGCTCTTGACTCCTGGATAGATTATTTTAAAAATGCTATGTTTCATTGAAATTACATGAATACAGAAAATCTTAACTACCATATCTTCATATCCTCAGGGTTCTAAGAGGCTCTACTTCAATTCTCCTTTTCAGAAATTTATCTCCAGTTGTTCTCAAAAGTAGTTGTACTGACAAAACTACATTTTTTTGTTGACAGAGTGGTAAACAAGTCATAAGTAAAACCAGCTAATGTTTCTGAAGTAGGTAAAGGTACAGATTAATCATATCTATTCTCTTTGGAGTATATCCTACCATAAAACAAATTAACATTTTTCTTGCTTTACTTCACAACTCAACTTTCAAACAGAAAAATTCCAGTTCTAAGTATCAATTTGTTTGTTCCCATTTCTCACAATTCTCATGCTACCTCCAAGAAGAACTGGTCCTGATGTACGCATACAGCAGCTAATGTTGCTTTCTCCAGGCTATCCTGTATTAAGAAGGCTTGCTCTATTGGAAAGTAGAGAAACAGTGAGCTAACCAGCCAATGAAATATTTGGACTAGTAACAGATTTCCTAGTTGTCCATTGTGCAGGAAATGACTCTCAATCTTGGTGGCTGAAAATAGCAAGATACATTTATTTTCTCTCACAGTCAAACTATTCTCCAGTTTCTGAATAATAGAAGCTATTTTCTATTTTTATGTTTTGATTCTTTTTGTCAGTTTCTCAATAATTTTTCCAGTCATATTCCCTATATATATTTCATATATATATAGAAAGAACCTTTTAATCAAGAACTTGTTCTTTCTTGACAATAATTTGTACCACGCTAGGCATGCACTTCATTCAGTAGAGAAGGTGATTAAAAGCAGTCACTTGTGTTATACATTACACTAGCCACTCATCACATATGGCTATTTGCATTGAAACATCACAATGTACTGTGTAAATATGTACAATTATTAATATCAATTATAAATAAAAATAAATTATTAGCTACATTTCATGTTAGCCACATATTAGCCACATTTCATCTTAAACAGCCTCATGTGGCTAATGGCTATTGTACTGGACAGCATAGATATAGAACATTCCCATCATCAGAGAAAGTCCTATTAGATATTGCTGAACTCTAGCCAGTTTCAAACTTATAAATGTATTTGTGTTCTTCACGTGTAAATATGAAACTTTTAGCATGTACTTGTATTCTTGTGTGACTGAAATTTTTTACATGTATTTGTGTTCTTCACATATGAATGTACATTGCAAACAGAAGACATTGCTTGGCACACAATTATGGAAATAACTCTTTTCAGTTAGATATTAGGCATTATTTCTTTTCTTCCCTTCCTTTCCCTTCAGTCTTGCAGAATGGTCTGCTGTTCCATGTTTCCCTTCTCATAGTCTAGCATTTTCTCAACATCACCACAGGGGAGGGTGTTTCAGGGCGGGTGTATTAGTCTGTTTTCACACTGCTGATAAAAGCATACCTAAGACTGTCCAATTTACAAAATAAAAGTTTAATTGAACTTACAGTTCCGCATGGCTGGGGAGGCCTCACAACCAGGGGAGAAGGCAAAGAGAAACAGGTCACAATTTATATGGATGTCAGTGGGCAAAAAGAGCTTGTGCAGAGAAACTCCAGTTTTTAAAAACAACAAATGTCATGAGACCTATTCACTATCACAAGAACAGCATGAGAAAGACCTACCACAATGATTCAGTCGTCTCCCACAGGGTCCTTCTCACACCATGTGGAAATTATGGGAACTACAAGATGAGATTTGGGTGGGGGAGGGGGGGATGCAGAGCCAAACCATATCAACAGGGAAGCCATCTGAAGAAGGGGAGAGGCCCTTCATTGGTCTCCTTTGAATGCTTCTACCCAACCTTAGTACCAAGGCTGACATACAATAAAAATGTTTCCTTTCTTTTCTTCTTCCAAATTAGTGATCATGCTTTGCCATGGGATAAAATATCTGTAATGATATTGAGAACATTATAATTGGCAGATAACCAAAGAATGCCTTCTGTCTCTGACCAATGTTAGTGCTGTTACAACAAAATACCATAAACTGGATAGCTTATAAACAATAGAAATGTATTTCCCACAGTTGTGGAGGCTGGAAAGTCTTGATCTTAGGATTAAAGTGCTAGCAAATTAGGTGACTATTGAGGGGTCACTCTGGTTCATAGATAATACCTTCTTGCTATGTTTTCATATGATGGAAGGAAAAATCTCAGGGTTCTTTAGTCCCTTATCAGGGTGCTAATCCCATTCATAAGGGCTCCACCCATATGAACTAATCACCTCCTAAAGGTCCCACCTTGTAATACCCTCATTGAAAATTAGGTTTCCACATATTAACTTTGTGGGGGACACAAAAATTCAGACCATAGCACCATTCAAACTGTTATGTTGACCTGAAGATGACTACACTATTAGAATTTTAAGTGCTTCTAGCAAGGTGATTTATTAAGGAAAATGAAACATAAAATTAAGTCATGAAGAAGTTATTGGTATTGGTATAAGAGCATGCACCAGAGATAACTCATTTGATGTGCTAACTCAGTAATCTGTGATTATAATAATTTTTGCAGGTATAATTCAATCATAGTTTTAACTATGGCCCATGTTAAATTATATTGGCAAATTATAGTCATCAAATATTCTCCACCCCAAATATAAATGAAGAAATCCAATGGAATTATGAGAAATACAAAGGAAGAAAAGAAATACTAGCTTGCTTTTTCTCACTCAATAGCTCCCAAGACGGCCAAGTGCAGTGGCTCATTCCTGTAATCCCAGCACTTTGGGAGGCCAAGGCAAGAGGATCACCTGAGGTCAGGAGCTTACAACCTGCCTGACCAACATAGTGAAATCCTGTCTCTACTAAAAATACAAAAATTAGCTGGGTGTGGTGGCGGGCACCTGTAATTCCAGCTACTTGGGAGACTGAGGGAGGAGAATTGCTTGAACCCAGGAGGCAGAGGTTGCAGTAAGATGAGATTGTGCCACTGCACTCCAGCCTGGGTGACAGCAAGACTCCATCTCAAAGAAAAAAAAAATAGTTCCCAAGAAAGCTTAAAATACCAGATTTTGAGGAATAAAAATGAGGAAGGCAGCAACTAAATATTTTTAAAATAACTTACTTATTTTGTCTTTACCAGGAATACTGGTGAAAGTGACTACAAATACATGTTAACTTCCTGATTTCAGTGGGAATGCATCAAGTACAAGTATATATGCAGCCTCCAGGCATATAGTGGGATGGGTATCATAATAACCAACTGGATTCATTTGCAGTTAGCATTCTAATAAGCATATGACCTAACTATAAAATGAACCTTTATCTATGGTTTAAAAATTACAAGGTTGATAGAAATAAAATTGAACATCAGCCCATTAACGTTGTACTTGAATTATAAAATTAAAAGAAAACAAAATAAAATCATATGAACCTCTACCTATGGTTAGCAATTCATACATCCCCAGGATAAAATAGAATGTTAGGCAAAGTAAACTTTGAAATGATATCTTGTATTGTTTAGCCCCTTGCTGAACCTACCATGAGTAACACTACAGTCAAAAGTAAGGTAAAATGAAATGAAAACCAAAAGCAAAACAAAATAAAAAACAGTACTCTTGAGAGAAGACAGCCATAAAACTGGGGTCACAACTCCTCATTCATTACTCAGTCTTGATTTATTTTTTACTTACATATATTTAAGGGATACAAGTGCACTTTTGTTACAAGGATATATTGAGTGGTGTGGAGAAGTCTGGGCTTTTAGTATAACCATCACCCGAATAATGTATACTGTACCTATTATGTAACTTGTGATACCTCAACTCCCTCCTACCCTAAATACGTATTATTAGGCTCCCACTTATAAGTAAGAAGATGAGACTTTTTGTATCTGAGTTGTTCACTAAATATTTAGCCTCCGGTTCCATCCATGTTGCTAAAAGACATGATTTCATTCTTTTTTTGTTGTTTGTTTTCTTTTGAGAGGGAGTTTCACTCCCGTGGCCCAGGCTGGAGTGCAGTGGTGCAATCTCGGCTCACTGCAACCACCTCTTCCTGGGTTCAAGTGATTCTCCTGCCTCAGCCTCCTGAGTGCTGGGATTACAGGTGCCAGCCACCACCCTTGGCTAATTATTTGTAATTTTAGTAAAGAACGTGTTTCACCATGTTGGCCAGGCTGGTCTCAAACTCCCGAACTCAGGTGATCCACCCACCTCAGACTCCCAAAGTGCTGAGATTACAGGTATGAGCCACCCTGCCTGGCCTGGCTAAATGATTTCTTTTTTTGGTAGGGTAGATATCCAGTAGTGGGACAACTGCATGGGAAGTTAGTTCTAGTTTTAGTTCTTTTAGAAATCTTCATACTGTTTTTGATAGAGGTTGTACTGATTGATTTACATTCCCACAAAGAGAGTAGGAGTGTTTTTTTCTCCACACTCTTGCCAACATTTGTTATTTTTTGACTTCTTAATTATACCCATTTTGACTGTTAAGATGACATCTCATTGTGGTTTTAATTTGCATTTCTCTGATTGCTGATGTTGAGCATATTTTCATGTTTGTTGGTCACTTGTACATCTTCCTTTGAAAAATGTCTTCTCATATCATTTTCCCACTTTTTAATGGGGTTGGTTTGAGTTTTTTGTTTCTTATAGAGTCTGAATATTCACCCTTTGTCGGATGCATAGTTGGTAAATATATTTCCCATTCTGTATGTTTCTCTTTACTCTGTTTCTTTCACTGAACAGAAGCTTTGTAGTTTAACTAAGTGTCGTGTTTATTTTTGTGTTTATTGTGTTTATTTTTGAAGACTTGGTCATAAATTCTTTTTCTAGACCAATGTTCAGAAGAATTTTTCCTCAGTTTTCTTCTAGGATTTTTACAGTTTCAGGGCTTACACTTAAGCCTTTAATCCGTCTTGAGTTCATTTTATGGTAAAAGATAGGGGTCCAGGAAAAGTGCGTCTTTTTCCCAGTGTTTTTTTTTTTTTTTTTTTTTTTCACTTTGCCACTGATCATTTGGCTGTAGATATGTGGCTTTATTTCGAGGGTATCCTCATCTGTTTTATATATCTATGTGTCTACTTTAATACCAGTACCATGATATTTTACTATAGGCTTTTAGTATAACTTGAGGTCAGGTAATATACTGCAGCCCATCAAATAAAAAACTGTTGTATTATTGTGTGACAGTGTGACCAATAACCTTGAAGAAGAATCTGTCTATAGTACATATATGTAAATTGATCTTACCCTCTAATTTTCTTAAATTTATCCATGTCACTTTTTCAGATAAGAGGAAAGAGAACTACATAAATATTTTATGGCTTATTTGATAAAACTCTAGTTTCTTGAATCCACAATGCAACTCCAGTCCAGCAGTCAGAATACATAGTAATACAGCAAACCACTATGGCATGCGTATACCTGTGTAACAGTCCTGCAAGATCTGCACATGTACCCCAGAACTTAAAGTATAAAAATTTTTAAAAAAGAATACATAGTAATAAGTGTCAGATGATAAAAGATGATTGGACCATGATATGTCTGATTGTAAAAATTTGAATCCTACAAGGTGTCACTTCCCAAGTTCCAGAGACTATACTTAAATAATTACAGCAACTTTTTGCTGACTTCTTGACTTATGGAAAAGAAAATATAATAATAAAGAGGTTCAGTTGCATCCTCACGGCCGATGCTCCCCTCACACCATGACGAAGAACGGGAAGAAGCCCCTCAACCAGAGCCTGGCCAGTGGAAGCTCTTCATCTGCACCCGACCACTGGAGAGTTAGTTCCTGCGGTGTGCCGCCAGGAGCTGGGGTTTGATCTTGCTCTTCTACCTAGTTTTTTATGGGTTCCTGGCTGTATTCTTCTCATTCACGATGTGGGCTATGCTTCAGACTCTCAATGATGAGTTTCCAAAATGTGACCAGATTCCTAGCTCAGGACTTACGGTTTTTCCAAAACCAGTGACTGCATTGGAATGTACATTCAGTATGTCTGACCCAACTTCCTATGCAGGGTACATTGCAGACCTTAAGAAGTTTCTCACAGCCTGTCCTGACGGAGCACTTTTTGAACAGAAGGGTCCAGTTTATGTTGCATGTCAGTTTCCTCTTTGTTACTTCAAGCTTGCAGTGGTATGAGTGATCCTGGTTTTGGCTATTCTAAAGGAAAACCTTGTATTCTTGTCAAAATGAACAGAATAATTGGATTAAAGCCTGAAGGAGTGCCAAGGATAGATTGTGTTTTGAAGAATGAAGATCAAACAAATATAACGACTTATCCTTATACTGGAATTATAAATTTAAAATATTTCCTGTATTATGGGAAAAAACTGCATGTGGGGTATCTACAGCCATTAGTTGCTTTTCAGGTCACCTTGCCTCCTAACAGTGCTGGGAAAGAAGTAACAGTTGAGTGCAAGATTGATGGATCACCTAACCTGAAAAGGCAGGATGATCATGACAAGTTTTTGGGACGAGTTATTTTCAAAATCACAGCATGTGCATAGTATGACTAGGATATCTCCACAGAGTAAGTGTTGTGTAGTCTGTCTTCATTTTGTATCAGCTGAACCTGCCATTCTAGAGTTTTGAGACCACCTTGGAGAAAGCCGTGTGGTACATGACACTGGGTAACATCATAACGTTCTTCCAGATCATAGTGTTCTGTGTCCTCTGAAGTAACTGCCTGTTGCCTCTGCTGCCCTTTGAACCAGTGTACAGTTGCCAGATAGGGACCGGGGAATACCTGATCCCAAACATGTAGGATGGGGGTCCTAGGCTCTTTTTATGTGGTCTAATTGCCAACTGTCTAAAGTTTAATATGTTGTGCTATATAAATATTTTATGGATATAACACTGGTCAACTATCATGTTTTGATGTCAACAAAGTTTTAGGGATAAATGGTACCCAGCCAACATCAGGTGACTTGATAGCTGCAGGAAGTGTGGTGTGTGGAGAAGTTCTGCATGTGAGGAAGGAAAAAAGAAAATAAACGTGTATTTGAAAAATATTAAAAAGAAAAGAGGTTCAGTTGTAAATCATATAACCCTTCACTCCCACCCAAAATTATAACAGTAATTATAAAACCCCACCTCAACTATGAAATGTCAGAAAGATTGGTGACCCCACCTAATAGCAGATAGAACGAAATTTTTAAATTATATTTATATTTATCTTTCACTGGGCAGTTTGGACTATGTAGAATGTCAATGAAATATAGAAATTAAAAGTAGTTTTTATTTCCTTTACTACCTGACCCATTTTAATCAAGTAGTGTCTCCATTTGCAGCTGCTGCTCTACATGTTGTTTTTCTTCTGAAACAAATCAAACATCTCTTGGTAAAAAATATGTAGCCATTAAAGTGATGACTATTTGTCTTAATTCAGCAAAATACATAGACATGGACTATTTTCAACTGGCAAAGGCAACAATATGCGACATTACCTTTACTACCTTATATCAGCAGTATTTTAACTCTTATTTTGTCATTAGCATTCAACCAAACCTTGCACTAACAAATTATACTGATAAAACATGAAGAGGAAAAAATAGTTTTATATAACACATGAAATTCATAAGAATCTTAGCATGCTAATCCACAAAAAATATAAACATAGCTTGACACTTCATGTATAATTTCTGGGTTCTAATTGACCAGGTTATGTTAGCCAAGGCTCACAAATAGGATTGAATTTATGGAGAAATATGAATTTGTGGATAATAAAATAGAATTGCAAAACTATGCTTAAAGCAATAATTAGAAGAACAAAGAGAGATGAAAATATAGTGCCTTGAAAGATCAAAAAAGGATTTCCTGAGAATATAATACAAAAAACTAAAATTATGGAATTTAAAATACATAGACATGAATCAAAGTATTAAGAACACACCAGAATCAAATTTGTCAACTTAAAACAAAAACTAATAATTGAAGCTTGTACTTCCATGTAGATTTTAAAAAGTGGATCACTGCAATGAATAAAACCAACACTAACATAATTCTTTTTTAAAATATATTTCACCTTTTGTTATTTTGACTGAAGGAGACAGAGACACAAAAAACCCATAAATCAATGGGATGTTTTTTCCATCTGTTTGTATCTTCTCTTATTTCCTTGAGCAGTGGTTTGTAGTTCTTCCTGAAGACGTCCTTCATATCCCTTGTTAGTTGTATTCCTAGGTATTTTATTCTCTTTGTAGCAATTGTGAAT
>CAUYLG010068373.1:0-18709 GCA_963573385.1 Cacajao melanocephalus | reverse complement strand
TATTATATATAAATTATATATATGTATAAATTATATATAAAAATTATATATAAAAAGATATTTAAATTATATATAAATTATATATTATATAAATTATATATAATATATATTATATATATTATATAAATTATATATATAAATTATATATATTATATATGTGCATGTGTGTGTGTGTGTGTGAAATAGGAAAAACACAGCATAAGCAGAAACAATGATGAGGAGTGAAATCACCACGTAGGCATGCTTTAGCTGTGTGGAGGAGGGTGTGTGTGTGTCTTTGAGAGCATTCATCTCTTTGATGGGATAAGCAGGTAGCAAACTAGTTTATATTTGCAAAAAGCTTTGTTTGCTCAAAATGAGTAATTGTTAACAGTTTTTCCCACAGGTGTCACACTTTTGCTAGACTTAAGCATTTTTGAAATTATATACTGTAAGATGACATTTATTCAACAAAAGGATGCAAGGTGTCCATAATGCAACACGCATTGGGCAGGTGCTGGGAGGATGATTATGAACAAAAGAGATAGTCTCTGTCCTCATGGAGCCATGCTTCAGTGGGGAACATTTTTATATATTGACTAGTGTAAATACGTGTTTATACAGTACCTATTTTAGTATCTTAGAGGAATAACTCTGGATTATTACTAGAACTTACCGCAAAATAAATGGCCCAGGCTGAGGGTGAAATTAGTCAATGGAAGTTTTTCTAAAAATGTGACTATTAAGTAATGCTCCTGAAAGTAAAAATGAAGATGGAGGCCGGGCATGGTGGCTCATGCCTGTAATCCCCGCACTTTTGGAGGCTGAGGCAGGCAGGTGGATCACGAGTTCAGGAGATTGAGACCTTTCTGGCCATGGTGAAACCCCATCTCTACTAAAATATAAAACATTATCTGGGTGTTGTGGTATGCACCTGTAGTCCTAGCTACTCAGGAGGCTGAGGCATAGAAATTGCTTGAACCCTGGAGGTGGAGGTTGCAGTGATCTTGCCACTGCACTCCAGGCTGGCAACAGAGTAAAACTCCATCTCAAAAAAAAAATAAATAAATGATGATGGAGCAGTGCATAGGAAGAGCATATTTTAAGAAAGCCACATTAGCTGGTGTGTCCAGAAAGCAGGAAAGAGTGACCAGAGGTAGGGCTGGAGTGATAAACAAGGGCCACTTCATGCACTGTCCTGTGAATCACACTGACAACTTTGAGTTTTGTCCCAAAAGTGATGTAACCCATGGGATTCAAATTTTATGGGGGTCTGGAAATTGGAGAATTATACGTTTATAAAATATAGAAAGGGTTATATTTGAATTAAAGCTTGCCTAATTTTGTCTGGCAGGGGTAAAATAATAGTATGAATCTCTCTCCTTTTTTGATTCCTTTCCCAAAGGTACCCCAGGAGATTTATCTGACACTTTTACCTTTACAACATTCGTCAGGAAACTCTGTTCTTGATTAGCCCAATGGGAGATGTAGAAAAGAAGCTGTTCCATAAGAGATTCTTTGTTTTCTGTAGGTCTGCCATTCTGTCATTGCTTTCAAAGATCCACTACTGTAAGAAGCCAAAGTTCAAACCAGATAGTCACGGAGATATAAACAAAGGAGGCGGGGATGAGTGGGTGTCTATGGGAAAACATCATTCTATTACAACCTGGAGGAGAGTTGTTCTACCCACTTTTCCAAATGTCCCCACAGCTGATACTTAGCATGCTAAGCCTGTTGACCTGAATAAAAATGAGTGATTTTAGTGAAGTAAATATTTTGAGGTTAACAACATGAGAACTCCATTCATGTAACTAAAACAGCCTCTGGAGGTTCGTTTCGGCTCAGAGATTGCCAGGAAGAAGGAAGTCGGGGGATTTTCACTGATTTCATTGATGGTGCATGTGCAAATGGAGGGGCTATTATCCTCTCCAGCTAGTCCTGTCTTTTGATCTAACCTGGCTCTGCCCTGCTCCTTTCTCTTCTGGCATGTGTTCTGTAAGTGTTGCATCCCTTACATGCTGGGATCCCCTTGCCATAATCCATCTGCCAAGTGCTTTCTTTACTGTTTTTTTATTATTATTATTCCCATTGATTTCTTTATGAAAGTGAAATTGTGCAGAGGAAATTTTCTCAAGAATTGAGCCTGTGGATATTTTATTTATATATATAAATATAAAAAATATATATATTACATATATATAAATATATATATTATATATATAAATATATATATATACTTATATTTATATACTTATATATATATAATATATATATTTATATGATATAAATATAAACTTCCTAAAATTCAGATCTATTATATGACAGAGTTCCCAGGAGCAATAGTAAGAGACCAATTACCTGATTTATTTAAAGCTCAGATGGACAAAGTCACAGTAGATGTGTTGACAGAAATTGCCTAGTTTCAGCCACACAATCATTAAAAAGACAAAAACATCATAAAATATTTTTTCTCTTTAGCTCAGTTATTCTCTAAGCTGTATTCTGAAATTTCTGTTGAAATCAGCTATATTAATAGACAGCAAGATTCTCTGATTTTCTGCCATAATATTGATTAGGAACCAGAACAAAGGAATGATGGGAGTACTAAGAAAAACCTGAAACTATAAAGAAGCATCCTGGTCTCATGAATGAAAATCTTAACCGTGGTGTTCAGAGAGTGGGTCCGAAGTCTATTTCTGTTTCTGATTCTCTGAACAAAGAAAAAAAAATTACGGGAACAGCACTAATACTGTTAACATCTTAGGAGAAACTTGCCTATGTCATTTCTGCAGTGTCTATATATCAATTTTATGAATAAAAAAGTAAATTTGTCACTAAATTGTTGAGAAACTAAAAGATTAAAATGATTTTTCTAATATCCATTTACTACTATGACTATCACCTTCTATGATAATTATGATTATGATTATAATATCAGCCTTAAGAACATTACAGAAGATCCCCCTAAGCCAATATATGTAAAACACTTGGATTGCTATTTAAGGATATAACTATGTTCCTACCATAATAGTATTGTGGATTTTCACTGTAATATTAAAAAAAAACCCATATTCTCAGAATATCATATACTTTTTATTAAAATCCCACCATGGCTTCATAATTCAGTATATTAACTTATAAATGTAATTTATAATTTATGGGTCCCAGCATAAATGGAACCCATAGTTTATGGAGCACATTCACAAACACCATCTCATTTAAACCTCAGGACAACCCCATATAGTATGTATTAAATTTAGTTGATGCATAAAAAATAAGAGTAATGATTTGCTCAGAGTGATAGTAAGTCCAGACTCAAATCCAGCTTGGATTCCAAATCTCGACACTGTTTCCTTTCTATATACCTGCCCTTCTCAAACATTTTTGGGACCTCATTCTCTAAAAATATTCAGAGGACAAATTGTATGTGTTAATTATTCTTTCTGTCTTCCACTCTGACACATGTTCTTGTTCTAAACCCACACACATAAATATATACAGTATACTAGTTAATGACCAAGAGACAAATAGAAATTTATTTTTTGCAATTATTTTTTATTCACAAAGTAGCAATCACGCAAATTCTTTTGGACCATATGCCTCGTGGTTAAAGTAATTAACCCATCTCCTTATCACCCAAGACCTGGATTCATTCTCTGTTCATGTTTACTCCGCAAAGCCCTCTAACATCTTTCCTCTTTAACCAATTCAAGCCACCCATGTTTCAATGTGATTTGAGAAAAGAGATTTTAAGTGAAAGAAAGAAAACAATATTGGCTATGGTTTCAATAGATGAAAATGTTAATGTGAATTTTCACTAAGATGTGACAAACAGACTGCTGTCTTTTGAAACTGACTAGGAACATTGTTAACTATCAGTAGCTTTAAATCTTGATCGTTTTTGTTTTTTACTTTTATTTTAGGTTCAGGAGTACATATGCAGGTTGGTTATGTAGGGAAATCTTTGTCACAGGGGTTCGTTGTACTGATTACTTTGTCACCCAGGCACTAAGCTTACTAGCCAGTAGTTAGTTTTTCTGATCCTCTCCCTCCTCCAACCCTCCACCCCCAAGGAGGCCTCAGTGTCGGTTGACAGTGTCTGTAGAAAAAAAATGATCTTTTTTGACTCCGTGTCTCACATCCAGGTCATGCTGATGCAAGAGGGGCACTCCCATAGCCTGGAGCAGCTCTGCCCCTGTGGCTCTGCAGGATACACACACTCTCCAGCTGTTTTTATGGCTGATGTTGAGTGTCTGTGGCTTTTCCAGGCTCACGGTACAAACTGTCAGTTGATCTAGCATTCTGGGGTCTAGAGAAAGGTGGTACATCAGTGGAAACTCTGTGTAGGGGCTCCTACCCCACATTTTCCCTTCTTCACTATACTAGCATAGGTTCTCCATGAGGGCTCTGCCCTTGCAGTAGACTTCTGACTGAATATCCAGGCATTTCCAAACATCCTCTGAAATCTAGGTGGAAGTTCCCAAACCTTAATTATTGCCTTCTGCTCATCTGCCGACTCAACACCATATGGAAGCTGTCAAGGCTTGGGGCTTGTACCCTCTGAAGCAACAGCCGGAGCTGTACCTTGATCCCTTTTAGCCATGGCTGGAGGGGCTGAGATGCAGGGCACCACTTTCTGAGGCTGTACGCACCAAGGGTCCCTGGTCCCACTCCAGGAAACCATTTTTCCCTCTTAGGCCTCCAGGCCTTTGATGAGAGGGGCTTCCAAGAAGCTCTCTGACTTGCCCTGGAGACATTTTCCCCATTGTCTTGGCAATTAACATTTAGTTCCTCCTTACTTATGCAAGTTTCTGCAGTTGGCTTCAATTTCTCCCCAGAAAATGGGTGTTTCTTTTCTACTCCATCATCAGGCTGGAAATTTTTCAAACTTTTATGCTCTGGCACCTCTTCAATGCCTTGCTGCTTAGAAATTTCTTTCACCAGATACCCTAAATAAATCATCTCTTCAAGTTTGAAGTCTACAGATCTTTAGGGTAGGGGCAAAAAGCTGCCAGTCTCAGCCTTCACTCCAGTTTCCAACAAGTTTCTCATCTCTATCTGAGACCAAATCAGCCTGGACTTCATTTTCCATATCACTATCATTATTTTGACCAAAGCCATTCAAGGAGTCTCTAGTAAGTCCCAAACTTTTCCACATCTTCCTGAGTCTTCCAATCTGTTGTAACCTCTGCCCATTACCTAGTTCCAAAATTGCTTCCACATTTTCAGGTATCTTACAGCAGTGCCCCACCACCTTGGTACCAATTTACATTATTAGTCCCTTCTCACATTGCTATAAGGAAATACCCAAGACTAAGTAATTTATAAGGAAAAAAGGTTTAATCGATTCACAGTTCCACATGGCTAGGGAAGCCTCAGGAAATTCACAATTGTTGCTGAAGGTGCCTCTTCACAAGGCAGCAGAAGAGAGAGAGAAAGTGCCAGCAGGGAAAATGCCAGATGCTTATAAAACCATCAGATCTCCTTCAAACTCACTCATTTGCACAAGAACAGCATGGTGGAAACCATCCCCATGATTCAATTACTTCCCACTGGCTCCTTCCCATGACACCTGGTGATTACACTTCAAGATAAGATTTGGGTGAGGACACAGCCAAACCATATCAGTCATTCAAACTTAATGATCCAATGACTCATCAAATACAAAGAAGAGCTAGTCATCTTTTGACTGTATTTACTGTGAAATGTCCAAATAAGTATGTTTGTAATTCATTAGAGAAATGTCATGGGTGTTGAGATAAGCTTGTGAGTCATTAGAGTATTCATATTCTAACCCATAGTTACATTAAAGATTGGCCTTGGCTATTGTTTAGAAAAGTAAAGTAAGAACAATGAGAATTTGAAAATATGTTTTATATATATATATATATATATATATATATATGTATTTGAATTTTTTGCTCATTCTTTATATATATACCTGTGTAACTCTAATAAACTCATATAATTCTTATGTATTTTATATATATGTAATTTATATATTTAATATATAGGAAGAATGAGCAAAAAAATGGTAGAAGCTGAGGAAGGAAAACAAATAGGAAATACTATACAAGAAGTAAAGGATATAGATGGTTACAAATGTCAAAAAATAGAGGTTGTAAGGATTAAATAGTGGTATCAAATCTACATAATAGAAATAGTATATAGATTTTATAATGTACTGTGAATTTTGGCATTAGTGATTATTGGGGATACTTCCAAGTGAAGAGAAGTGAAATAATTAATGTGAGTCATGATGGTGAAACTGATTACAGTGTACCTGGCAGGATTAGGAGGTGAGACATAGACATTTTGAAAATGACTCAAGTAAATTTGGAAAATGAAAAGTTAAGGTTATAAACTAGATCCATGATGTTTTTAGTGTTGTTTTTAGAACATCAGAGACATTTGTGCAACTGTATTTGAGACCAAAGTGCAGTTGAAGAAAAAATAATAATAAAAGAAGCCAGAGAATCATGAGATTCATCTACATTTACTATTCCAATTTTGTTGTCTTTGGTGGGTGTGTTGCCTTGAAAATTTTTATTACAAACATTTCATTGAGCAATGGTGTAACACCTTTTATTCACTGTTATGAAATATTTGACCATACATATTATATATACTTTTCACTAAGAAGTCTTGATGATGTCACATTGCTACTCAAACACAGAATATCCCGATTTATCAAGGATTGATTCCTAGTCACCTGAGAGACTCTTGGTCTCTCTCTGCTTTGATCATATGTACTGAGCTTGAGCCCTGATATGATCATCTGTGGCCATATGGAAACCGTTGGTTTCCTTCAGGATGCACTGGGACTTGAGGCTGTGGGCATGAAAGGCCCCTGATACTTCATGGACACCTCCACAGACTGACCATAAAATCCCC
The DNA here is from genome assembly GCA_963573385.1 of Cacajao melanocephalus. Taxonomy (NCBI): domain Eukaryota; kingdom Metazoa; phylum Chordata; class Mammalia; order Primates; family Pitheciidae; genus Cacajao; species Cacajao melanocephalus. The sequence continues at coordinate 11,836 of CAUYLG010068373.1, read as the reverse complement.
ACGTCTGCCAAACAGAGGTAGTATCACTCTTTCCACTCCTTTTCCAGAGGCAATGTAAAAGAGTTTTCTCATTTTTAAATATCCAGCTGTTAGAAAGTACTGTAGGAGGGGCAATGTTTCTTTGCAGTACTTAATGGGGTAGCTGAATATGCTAAAATTTCTATACTGGAAAGCCTTACGTGCCAACTTCATGAATGTGTGAATGTGAGATGTTTGCCACAACAATTGGCTATCTTTTCAAGGTTTTTACTTGTTTTCAATGTTGACAGGCACTAGACAAGACTCATGACACATTCCACTATTCAGTAATGTGACTCATGACTAAGGGAAAAGGAAAACCAGTAAGAAGTTCACGAATGGCCCACGCTAATGATATTTGTCCTCTGCTTCCCCAATATTGTCCAAACTTCCTTGCTTTACTGCTGACTCTCTTTATAGCCCTGATATTTTTTCACCAAGTAAAGTGGAAGTCAGAAAATGCTACTCAAAAATGCGTGTATTCCTCTCACTACCTCTAGATTCTGTGACCAAGTAATCGTGGTCACAGAAAAGGAACTAGGATTGTGTTCAGGTCAGCTTGAGGTCTAGGCTTCCTTAATTTGTGACTTTGAGCGAAGCACTTCACCTTCACCTCCACCTCCCTGCATATCATTTTCCTCCTCTGTAAAGGGAAGGGGCTGAATTAAAGATCTCAAAGGTATTTTCCATGTTAAATGTATATAAATATATAAACCTTTGATTGCATAAGTATCTGTAAACTTAATTTTTCTCACAGAAGTTTTGCTCAAGGAAGATTGGCATTTTAAATATGACTGTCATTCATTTGGATGTGCTCTTATAATTTCAGTGCCGCTATAATTGTGACATGACACCTGCTTAACCTCCCTACTCATGCCTATTAATGTGTCATTCATTTGTTTGTGTGCATAAAGTCAGCAAATCTCCGACATGTGGGTCTAACAGAAGAGTGCAGCACCGTGTGTTAGAAAATCAAGAAATCAAGTCTAGGCTATGTCACAGAGCAGATACTTGTGTAATTTAACCTCGCTATGTCTCAATCCTCACATCCGTAAAATTAAGATAGTTATACCTATTCCTAGGGTAGCATGAGAATTACATGAAATACTATATGTGAAGAATGGAGCACAGTGCCTGGGCGGTGTTAAGTATCCATAAGAGCCTAAATTTTTGTTCATTTGCTTTGTTCCTTAGCATTAAAGCTGGTGAAGTTCCTAAGATCATAAGTATCTAGTTCTGAAATAAAATTCGTATCAAAATTTAGGCTAAACAAAGGCCGGGCGCGGTGGCTCACGCCTGTAATCCCGGGATTTGGGGAGGCTAAGGCGGGCGGATCATGAGGTCAAGAGATCGAGACCATCCTGGCCAACATGGTGAAACCCCGACTCTACTAAAAATACAAAAATTAGCCAGGCATGGTGGCACGTGTCTTTGGTCCCAGCTACTCAGGAGGCTGAGGCAGAAGAATCACTTGAACCCAGGAGGCGGAGGTTGCAGTGAGCCGATATTGTGCCACTGCACTCCAGCCTGGTGATAGAGCAAGACTCCGTCTCAAAAAAAAAAAAAAAAAAAAAAAAAAAAAAACGCTAAACAAATATTTATTCTTCCTCACTAGTCTGACTCAGGATTCAGAGATGTGAAATTATCGGAAAACTACTGATATTTCTCCCCCAACGTGCATAGACAATAATATAAATGATTTCTAATGTTTGTCATGAAATGCTATACAAGAAATTATTCTTGACAAATATATGTTTAGGATGATGGAATCCAGAATTTTTATCCAAATTCTGGATTCCATCATCCTAAAGTAAGTAAATGCTTCTATCTCGAGGTAAGTAACTAAAGTTCTCCCACTCGGTGAACATGACGATACTGCCATCATGGTAAAGTCAGTCAGAGGAGAACAGGGAAGGCAGTAATCATTGTTCTGCTTACCTTCTTATCTTCTTATCAGCCTCTTGCCCTTAAAAGAAACAGGGAGGAAGTGGTCATGTCTGTTCATCCTGCCCACCCAAATGAAAGTACAGAAGCTCCTCAACTTATGATAGGGCTACATCCAGATAAACCCATGGTAAGTTGAAAATGCATTTAGTGCTGGCAACACAGCACATGGTTCCTGATGCCAAAGTGATACAAATTCAGTAGAAACCATAGCCTCATGTTAACTAGGTTGTTAGGAGCTCCTTGACTTACAATGGATTTATGTCCCAATAAACGCATCATAAAGTTTAAAAATCTTAAATTGAACCTTTGAACTATATTGAGTTTGGGATCATCTGTACTTGTATTTTCTTTGTGAAGATAGATGGGAAGAGTAAATAAGTTGTCAACTTGAGTATAAATTAGAGAGGTTGAAAATCTTCTTCCCAAATCAAAATATTTTTGTCTAAACCATTGGTATACCTGGTTTCTCTAAAATCCCCTCACCTCAGTTACTCTGATCATATCATTATTCTCTGGTTCTCTGTCCTCTCATTACTATATTCCACTAAGTTCTTAAGAAATAAGTGTATCATTAATAACTAGATAGAAAACAGGCTCAGAGTTCGGTAGACACTAACCTATTTCACTGTCCCGGTCTTTGATCTAACAAGTGTTTAATGAGCAGTGAATTTTGGCCAGATATTGTGCATGGGGCAGGGCATTCCAGAGTGAATGAGACACAACTGCTCTTTTCTAGGAGTTCAAAATTTAAGGCAATGACTATCCTTATTGGAAAAAAAAATTGATCGGAAATGTTAACACGTTAAGTTTTGTATGTTAAAAAGGTCTGGATATAAATCACAGCTTACCATATTTCCGCTTGTATGACTTGAAAAGAATGACTGAACTCTCTGAGCCTCAGTTTCCACTCTAGTTACTAATGATGCATTTCTTTCTTAAGATCTTGGTAGAATATAGTGATGAGAGGACAGAGCACCAGAGAATTATGATGTGGTCAGAGTAGCTAGGGGTAAGACATTCCAGAGAAGCCAGGCACAGCTGTGGTTTAGATATAAGGTATTTAACATTGAGGACTACTCTGAGATTTAGCACGAGAAAACATGTTGGCTCATCAAAAGTGTGTCTAAGGAATAACATGAGTCACTACTATAGGAACTTTGGTAGAGTCTTTAGAGCTGATGTCAATTTCAGAAGTCCAGATATACCAAGTTAACTAAGCATGAATCTTAGGTACATAATCTGAACCATAGGTACACAGATCCTAGGTACACATGGATCTTAGGTACACCTTTTAAACAATATACTGAGGGCCCAGGGTGTTATTTTAGCCTCTGGTTGTTCTTGATGTTTCATGCTACTTTGTTAGGTCTTACTGCCTATAAATCAAACCAAGATGATAGTCCAGGAATTAAGTTATTAACTACATTTAAAATTTGTAAACCTTGGGATGTATTGGTGTATTGAGGGGAGCAGGAAAAAATAGATCAGTTGAGTTGAACAGCCATTGAATATTTAAGAGAATACAGTAATCTTGTGAGTTTATCCTGAGGCTGATATTTACAAGCCCTGGGAAATCTAGGGAAAGGGAAAGTTCTCAATAAAGTACTCAGAGGGAAAGACCACATGTCATCATCTGAGGACAAGGCAGGAACTGTAACTTCTTGAGAATATGACTGTCTAGATGTCTTATGGATTTGAACTTCCCACCCTTTAGCTGGTTGCTTGATGTACCATCTGGCCTTAGAAGCTCACACTATATGCCCACACAGAGGGTAACATAAAGATACAGCAATCATAAAGGGGTTAATATTTGTTCATCATAAAAGTGTAAGCTTCTATGTTTATCCTTGTAATTCTTCTTTTGAAGAAATAGCTAACATTTCTCTTGGTAGATCATACCTTCTTTACTCATAGCTCTATGTCTTGGTTATGGTTGACCTGACAGCTGTAAGGATAGATACTAATTAGCATACGACTTATTTTTCTCAAAGTATGGATTGCTAACCACATGATGAGGATCACCTGGAAACCTTTTAGAAACGCTGTGTCCTGAGCCCTGTACAGGCCTACTGAGTCAGAGTCTCCTTTTTGACAGGTTCTCCAGATGAGTTGTATAAACGTGAATTATTGTAGCCCAGATCTTGAGCAGTGGTTCTTAATTCTGGATAGGCACTGAAATGACTCAGAGGCTTTAAAATATGCTAATGCTTGATTTCCACTCACAGATGTACTGGTTTACTTAGTCTAAGGTAGGCCCCAGCATGAGTAGTTTTAAGACCTATGCAGGTGATCCTTAAGTACAGACTTGTTGTCATAACAATATTACTTGGTTGTAATGATTTCCAACCACTTGTAAACCTACTTCTCCTCTTGCCACCTCATGCAATAATTGCTTCAGGTGTGGAAGTCAACCTAATCTAATAAGAGGTTGATCCTGGGTATTTGCATCATTCTGAAAGAAAGATAATCTCTTTCAAAGTGAAGATGAAACTAAAAATGTATGATTCAGAGCAGCCGTTCACATCTTGGGACAAGGATCATACCTGCCTGAGAACAAAACCAACCATGAAAGAGAACAAAGCTGAGCAGAGAGGTGAAATAAAGTGATCCTGGTGATATTTTTCAAGACCTGCTTTAAGTTATTTCTGAAACTACTTAAGCTTTGCCTTTGTAGTTACGTAAGCTGGTAAATTCCTTTATGGTTTACAATCCTTTGGTTGGTCTTTTTGCTTCTTGCAGCAGAAAGTGCCTTACTTGATACACAGGCTAGTAATAAACTCAAATAAGAAGATCTTCTTGCTAGATTCAATGTCAACCAAAAAACATGTCAATGGATAATAAAGTTATGGAATGTTAAAGTTTATTGGGTTTTGAGTCCAACATCCTTCACAATTCAGAATACTAAGGGCTATAATGTATCAAGAAAGGTTCTCTACAAGTGAGGAATGAAGCTGGTTGGTAGGAGCTGGTTCCAGAACAACACAGTAAGAACCCCATGTCTTTACAGATTTTCGCTTTTCTCTTTGCGAGAGTCTCTACTGCCTTGACATTTCTCCTTTCCATTAGTAGCTTGGATAGTTTAAATATTTGAGTTTTGAAGTTTTTTAATAATTTACTAAAATGTATTTTAACAATAAACGTCAGCTTGGTCAATGAATACACAACTAAAAAAGTCCTTTGATCAAGTAAATTTGGAAAGCGCTTTTTAATAATCTCTCTCTCCTCAGGGATCACTTTCATTCACTAAGGTTCTGATAAATGCTTCAGTAAAGGATCCTGTTTAAATCACCCTGCTCTATAAATAGATGTATTAACATAACAGCTCTTTGAACTAAAGTTTTAGAATTCAGTTGATGTCTATTAATACGGCTTTAGATGAGTTTAAATTCATAAGAGAAGAAATGTCTGGGTTCAGTTTCTCCCAAAGCTCTGTCTGAGAAAAACATTAGGATAAAATGATTTATTTAGGAGATAATTTCAGATAGCAGAATGCAATAAGGGAGTGGATAAAGGAGGAGTGGGAGAAAAAGCCAAGAGATTATGCAGGTTGCTAAGTGAGTTACCACCTAATCAGGGTTCTGTGTTGCTGGGATGGTTAGAAACTAGAATTGGATGGTTAGAGACAACTAGGTTGTCTCTGAGTGTGCTATATGTCCTTTACTTCACATATGCCCTGAACATGGCTAAGCAGGCCCCGTGTTACTAGGAAAAACCCTCAGCCAGAAAAGCAGAGAGACACAGCTTACAAACTGTCCATATTCCATGAACTGCCCTATTCCTGTGATGGAGATCTTACTAGTAAGGGGAAAGATAAAGAAGCTGAGTGTGGACATGTGTGCTACAGGGATGTCAAAGGAGATCATGTATGTTTTTGTCTGTTTTTAATTGTTTATATTTACAAACATCCCAACCAACTGGCGCCTTAGGTAAACTTAATAAACCATCTGGGAATGATGAAAAGATGGATAGAAGGTACATATGACGAATCATAAAAGACAGGGAACTATATACTGGAATCTTGACAAATATGAGAGTTCTGATAACAATCCTGCAAATAGGTTAACATGCTGTCACTTAATTTTTTAAATTTGCCATATATGTTACATTATGAAGATTGCAACATTAATATGTAAATATGTTGATAGGCGAGCACATCTCTCAACCCTATACAATTTTGTGATTGTAATAAATTCTGCCAGGGGATTTGAGGATTAATGATCTTCTCTGTTATCCCCTAAGGCAAACTCAGACTGATTAGTAAGCTTCACATAAATAGGTCAGCAAAGAGTCATTACTCTTTACTAACCTCCATTTTTCACCTTGGAAATGCTGCTCAGAGAAAAAAGTGGTTCCACTCCTATGTGAAAAGCTTGGCTTAGTGCTTTTTCAAATAGTTAGTAGATTACAATAAAATGGAATGAGATTAACCCATTTTATGAGTTGTTTTGCCCCAAATACTTTAACAAAATATATTAAGTTCGAAAAGTCTTAAAATAAAAAATAGAACATAAAAATGATCCAAGGTGCACAAGTAGTGTTTGGTAAACCTGCTACAGGTGTTTTCCTAGGCATATTTTAGTGTATAATATATACCACTTTGTATTTTGAATAACATAAATTTATAACATGAGAATTATAAATATTCTGAGCCAAATCATTTAAAGCTAACTTGAGCAAATTACTCAAAACTCTCTAAAAATGTGAATGGATAAATAAAATATGGTATATTCACTCAGTGGTAAACAATACAGTAATGCAAATGAACAATCTAGAAAAGTATGCAAAAAGAAAGATGAATCTCACAAACATGATGTTGATCAAAAGAAGCCAACATAATGTTACATACTATAACATTCCGTTTATATTCAGTAAAAAAAACAGGCACAACTAATCTATGCTATTTCAAGAAAGAATAGTGGTTATCTTTAAGAGAGGAGCAACTTCTAAAATGTTGATGTGTTAATTGATTTGAATGTTGGTCACCCATGTGACCAACTTTTGAACTTGTCCAATGTGTATACTTTTGTGCTTATACAATATCTACCTGTAACTATATTTTATATAATATATATGATATGTAATATACAACATTTAAAAAAGAAAAACAATACAACTTAGCAAAGCAATTATTTTGTAGCCTTCATTAAATATCCGCTACAGAAGACTTGAAGCTTTGCTTCCTGATCTTACTTTCAGAAATGGGTAAATAATTTGTCTACATTTTCTTGATTTTCTTTTCATTTATTCAGTCACCATTACCACTAGTACCAATAAAAGCTGAGTATTTATCTTTTTCTTAAGGCATTTTAGCACAGTAAATTTGTTTTTAATTGTATTTTATTGTGTTAAAGACAGTTAACTGGAGATCTATTCTCAACAGATTTGTAAGCTTCTAATACATTATTGTTGATGACAGGTCCAGTGTTACACAGCAGTTCTCTAGAGCGTGTTCATTTTGCTTGACTGAAACTTTGTCAGTTGATAAATAATTCTTCATATTTTTATTTCTCCAGCCTCTTGTAAATACCATTCCACTTTTTGATTCTATAAATTCAACTATTTGAGATACCTTGTGTAAGTTGAATCATTCAGAATTTGTCTTTCCATTACATTTTTAATATTACTTACCATAGTGCCCTTAAGGTTCATCCACATTGTCACATCGCATAACATCCTTTATTAAAGCTAAATAGTATTTCACTGTATGTGGATACCATAGTTTCCTTATCCATTCACATACCAATAGATACATGTTGTTTCCATAACTTGACTATTGTGAATGGTGTGCAATGAATATACGAGTGCTAATATCTGAGATCCTGATTTCAACTATTTTGGATAAATGTCTAGTACCAGGATTGCTGAGTCACAGGGCAGTTCTTTTCATTTTTGATAAATCATCATATTGTATTCCGTAGTGGCTGTGCCCTTTTTTTCCCCACTGCTATGGTTGGAATATATCCCCAAATTTCACATGCTAGAAACTGAATCTCTGAATCGACAGTGCTAGGAGATGGGCTTGATAAGAGGTGATTAATGTCCACATTGCGGGAGTGGATTAGTTACTGTCAGAGTAGGTTTGTTATCAAAGTGAGTGCAGTCTCCCTTGTGCTCTTTGCTGTCATAGTCTCTTACCCTTCTACTTTCTGCCATGAGATGACGCAGCACAAAGAACCTGGCTGGATGCCACATGTTCTTGGAGATTTCCAGTTTCCAGAACATTAAACCAAATACATTTCTGCTCAGTATACATTTCTCAGTCTTTGGTATTCTGTCACAGAAACATAAAACAGACTAATACATAGACCAATGGTGTACAGGCATTCAAATTTTTCCACATTCCTGTCAGAACTTTTCATATACATATAAATAGTCAACTTGACAGGTATAAGGTGGTATCTTGTATTTTTGGTTTGCATTTCCCTGGTGATTAGTGACATTGAGCTTTACACACACACACACACACACATGCACATATACCCACACACACACAATTTCTGATACCGTGTCATATTAGAGGAAGTTTAATTAACAAGTTATTGAAGTACGAGTTATCCTTTATTATCTCGCAACTAGCCATAGCCCTTCTTTTTTGATATCGTTTCATATAAATTCCTCAATTCTGAACCAGAACTGAATAAAATTAAAATCTTGGTCTATCAAAGGGTAAGATTATCAAATGTTATTTCTGATCATATTTAAGCAGTGTTCTCAGCAGTTGGAAGCCCTTCAATAAGTGATTTAACTCTCTCATTTCTACTTGACTGTTGGACTCAGACGGCAGATATTTTTGAATCCTATAATATGTTGATACCAAGAAATGTTTTTGTACAGCAAAAAAGCCTTATGTAATTGGAAGTGCTAGGTCAGCAAGAACCTATGTGTTAGGCTTATATTGATACAAATTACCTTTGGATATCTGTTTCAAAGTGGATTAGAAATGATACAGAATGTTAAATGTAAAGAAATTATCAGTTGCAAGGGTAATGATACCTTTTTCTCAATTCAAATTAAATTCTGTTGTTTGTTTTGTTTCCCTGAAGACAACTTGTTGATGACTTGTTGTTCTGAATGCTGGAAAATTCTTTTCACAACATAAATTGTCATCCGTATTGACTTAGGGTCATATTCTTGGGCGAGTCTTTCAAAGTTGGGCATGTATCCCGGATGCTAATAATTGCTAATATTTTACCTTGTAAGGCTGAAGTTTTTGCCTCTTTATCCCAGAGGTCAAAGATGGCATTCTGATTTAAAGACCTTGATAACCTTTTGGCAACATTTACGTCCCCAAAACTACTGCCAGTAGAGACTTTCCTTTGGGTTTCCAGCAGTAAAGCAGATCTTGACTCAATTTAGAAGGGCATCGTGGAAGAAAATCTGGTACATTTTTTGCAGGAAACTTAGAGAATGAACATGTTCTTCTTGTGAAATAATCCTGGAATTCCTTATTACATAATTTTTCATATTTTGGGGGGAGGGAGCAAGGGTCAGAGTCTTACTCTGTTGCCCAGGCTGAGAGCAGTGGTGCAAGCTCGGCTCACTGCAACCTCTGCCTCACTGGTCCAAGCAATTCTCCTGCCTCAGCTTCCTAAGTAGCTGAGATTACAGACCTGCACCACCATGCCTGGCTAAATTTTGTGTTTTTTGTAGAGACAGGGTTTCACCATATTGGCCAGGCTTGTGTGGAACTCCCAACCTCAAGTGATCTGCCTTCCTTGGCCTCCCAAAGTGCTGGGATTACAGGCATGAGCCACCATGCCTTTTTGGCCCCTTATTATATATTAACTCTCAGCAACCTAGGCATTTTCTTTGAACAAAAAACATAGTATTTTGAAGCAAGTGGGTCAGCTGGTATAAATACCAGCAAAATATTATGACATTTATGCCACACTTTTAAAGAAGGTGACATTTTATATTTAACTTGGTTTGATTTATTGAGAAGTAAGATGGCTTAGAGGCAATGAATTCACTCAATCAATAAAGGATGCTTAATTAATTCAAGGGTTTATTAACAGTTACCCTTAAAGTTTACTGTTTCGTAAATTTACTATTGAAAGGCAAATGTTCAGTATCACACAGAAGAAATCATGCAGATTATAATATAGCACAAGGAAAAAATTCTGGTAAATTTGAGGAAAAGAGGGAGGGGAGTCTTCAAAATTATTTTCAAAATTAGATTTTGGATACAAAAGAAATACCATGTATCTCTTTGCTTTTGCAGCTAAGATGTGGTACCCATGAGGGCAGGAGATGGGACACTAAGCATTACTAGAAATCACAGGCTACAACGGTCTCTGCTTCTACAAAGCATTTTCTGCTTAGAAGGTTATATACACAAAAACTTGTTTTATATGAGAACAAACATAGACATATTTTGAAGTTCAGTGAGGGATGTGTTTGAATCTTAAAGAAAATTGAGGTATCATAGAAATGCATTGATTGTTTTTGTTGACTTGTTAGCCTGAGCCTGGGCTCAGATCTTCAAACACCTTTGCTGTCAGGTTTATCTGGAAGAAATTTTATTAGAAGCACAGAGTGACCTGCCAGATTCCTCACCATTTTTTAGATCAGAAAATGGAGAATCTAGAAAACTGAAGTAGTATGTCCAAGTTACATAGCTGACAATGGCAGGGCCTGACTTGGATTCTCATTTATTTATCTCATTTCTTTACCTCTTCTCCTTTTGGGGCTCTTAGAGGATGCTGAGTAAAACTGGCATCGAGGTAAAGACATATGCATATCTACCCCAGTCTTATGCTTCAAGGTAGAAACCCATCACCTGAATGCTCTTTTTGTGGTGAGAGGGATACATGAGTTAATGTTGCCCTAACTAAGCTTTTAAACTCCCTGTTTCTTCACATTTGTAGCATTCCCTTCATTGAGTAGACTTGAGGCACCATAATCTCTGAGTATGTCACTATTAAGAATATCCATTTACACCAGCACAGTCGCTAACGTCTGTAATGTCAGCACATGGGAAGGCGGAGGCAAACAGATCACTTGAGTCCAGGAGTTTGAGACGAGTCTGGGCAACATGGTGAGACCCTATCTCTATGAAAAATACATAAATTAGCCAGGATTGCTGGTGTATGGCTGTAGTCCCAGCTACCCAGGTGGCTAAGGTGGCAGGATCGTTTGACCCTGGGCGACAGAGGTTGCTAAGAACCAAGACTGCATCACTGCATTCCAGACCAAGTGACAGAGCAGAACCTATCTCAAAAAAGAAACAAACAAAAAAGAATATATCTACTTCACCATTTTTATTAAACATTTGTTAATTATCAGTTATGTGTTAGGGTGTTAGTCTTTATGCTAGGTGAGAGGTGTTTCATGGAGTTTATTATATTTAGACTAGTGGGAAAGAAAGATGAATATGAATATCCTCAATTGGTAGGTATTATATATTCCTCTTACCCTATCCTCACACAGCAGGAGTTTTAACAGCAAGGGGAAAAGGTTCTAGCCACTGTAGTTGGGAAATGTATTCTTCCTCAGGTCTACCAAAGAAAGTAAGTGCTTGTTTCCATGTTATCCCAATATCCATAAATAAATTCTGTAATAGATTCAGAATTAAAGCTGTAGTAAGCCGGATAAATATCCACCAGCAGCAACCGAGGGTAACTCAGTGTTGTTCTGGCCATAATGGCTTTTCTCTCTGAGCTTTTTCCACGAGTCACATCCAGTTCTCTGGTATTTTTTATATATATATTACATATATAATATAATATAATTATATAATATATACTATATTATATAATTATGTACAATATATAATATTATAACATATATTTATGATATAAATTATAAAATATATAATATAATTATATAACTATATAATTATATAATAAATTATATAATTTATAAATATATA